>CABFOW010000005.1:676233-700233 GCA_902141385.1 Timema californicum | reverse complement strand
CCCCCCCCCCCCCACGTATAGGATTGTGCATCTCTAAAATCCAACGTCTCTTATTCCTAGCTCATTTCATTTTAAATTATTTAAGGTATTTAACGTGCACTTTTTGAAATGACTGATTACATAAGCACTCGATAATTTATATGAACGAGAGAGAAAGGGCCTATCAATTTTGCCGGGAAAGGTATTTTATCATACCTTCCAGGGTTCTTTTACATGCCACAATCAATAGTGGACCGAGTGCTTTACTTCCCTTCCAAAGGAAGTTGTGCTACGGATTATTATCTCTCAAGTAAATTCCATCGACCCCGGCCGGCTGTGTTTGAACCCACAAACATCGAGTCTTGAGGCAAGCACTTTACCCCAAGACCAGTGAGGTCAACAGCTCATTAGTGTATTGTAATATGTAACAGGTCTAAGATGGTACTAAGACTTGGTGCATAGAAAAAAAAGTCAAACATATTTATATCCATTTACTAACCTCATTGTAATTAAAGGTTCTGGTTACATTAAAAAAAATAACCAAAGATTTGAGGGAGTGTATTCAGACTGTGATTGTATGTATTGTATTGTATTGTATTATATATAATATTAATATTTTATGCCCGAGAATGTGTTACGGCTAAAATTTGGCTACTTCGCCAACTTTGCTGAACTCTTCGCACATTGGCCAGCCGATACAGCCTAATCATGAAGTATTGATGGGGGCCGGTGGTGAGGGGGAGAGGGGTTGAATTCGCGTTCTGGCCAGTAAAAGTACAAATTTAGTATGAAAGTATGGCCAGTGCCTGAAGTGCTCCTCTAATTCATGTGAATGCGATAGGTTGAGACGTGTTTATTTGAGGCTTCCGACATTTTGATTCAGTGTAGTCAGTCACCGCTCTAAGCTGACCTAAACTAACATATCCTAAATCGACCTTGTCCCCGTTCTAACCTAACATCTACATTATATGATGTGTTAAACTGTCAAAAAATTATTATAATTACATATAATATAATTAATATTTAAAAATAAAATTTTTACTTTTGACAATTTCAAATAGCCATATCTAGAACTGGCTGGCCGATGCCCAAATTGCTGATATTTCATGTTTTTACTGTTTTTGGTGGTCAAAGCTGGAATCAGCCAATCATTTCATGAACTCACTAAACTTCGTGTTTTGGCCGTGACATAAATGTATTATACTACTATAAAGCCACATGGCTGACTCACTCAATGACATTAATATTTACCCTCTTCCAGATGAGCTAGAAACTTGAAATTTGGTAAATTAAGCTTCTAGCCTGTAACAGACGTAAAAATTCCAAAAAGTTAAAAATTTTAATTTTCAACCCCCGAAAAAAATTCAAAATAGTTGAGCATTTTTAAATTCGGTGCTTACTTTTCTTTGGAGGTCTCTTGTGGCTAAACAGTAAGACGTACCAAAAAACGGCTCTGCAATTACATTAGTTTACGTCCACTTGCAAAGAAAACTCACTTGGATTTTGGGGGTGGAGCCCCCAACGAGCAATGCGAGTGTTTATATATATACACACACACCCACACACTCTATTGTGATGGTAAACTGAGTAGCGATAGTTAATTAATTGCAGAGTCTAGCACTGAAGGTCTACCCATGCACAGTATATTGACTGCTACTAATTAGGTCACAGAAACATTGAATTGGTGACGTTCTATATTTCTCTTTCATTAAAACTCCTCCACCAGCGTATAGCCAAAACGGTTAGTAAGAGGCGGTGCTAAATAGGAAATAATTGAAGCTCCTCAGTTGAGTCCATTGGAGTAAAAGGAAAGGAGCATTTGTAACAAACTGTTTCTCCTCCACTAAGCCGCTTTAAGTTTTTCGTCCCGTATTATAAATTTAATAAGAAAAAACTAATTTAGCTTTTAAAATAATTGACAATCTTTTTGAAATTCTGTATTTTATTAGTAGAGCCATTCAATCGTTTATGCAGTTTTCAAGTAAAAATTAGTAATGCTATGCTCAAGTTATTTGATAAAAAACTAAAGAAATACAATATAATCATTCTGTAAAATGTAGTGTATTTAAAAAACAAATGCTGAATGGTTGGTTACCTTGGTTTAAATTGAGTCATTCAATACCTGTTAATAATTATTGGGTCATCACTCCTGCGATTGGTTTGATGGAGCTATGCACTTTTGCCTATCCTGAGCATTTTTTAAAAAAGTTTTGTATCTTCTTCTGCCAACATCGTTGTCTATCTGATTTGTGTCCTCCAGTCTTGGTCTCCATCTTGAATTTCTCCCTTCCACATTTCCTTCTATACTCATCTTTGTCAAACTATCATGTCTCATGTGGCATACCATATTGACTCTTATTTGTGTATATATTTCCAAGGTTCCCTAACTTCGTTTCCTTTTCATAACCCTTATGTGTTTGATACAGTCTCCATAATTGATAATTTTAATATTCTTCTGTAGCACCACGTTTCAAGTTTTTCTAACCTTTATTTTATCAGTTGCGTCAATGGCCCATGCTTCACAACCGTTAAGTGCAATGCTCCAAGCATAATCCTTCAGGAAATTTTTCCATATTTCCCAATTTATGCTAGTCGAGGTCCATAATGTTTACAATAGATGACGCATAAGCCCATGAGTTATGTGAAAAGTCAAATCCTAACCATTGATCATAAGCTTTCTCTCTCAATTGTCTAAGGTTTTTCTGCACAGGGGATACATCTGGATAGGACGTCTTCTTCAGCTCCAGAGAGTATAATCCTCCAATTATAGAACTACCCCTCACACATTCAAGCGGGTATGTTCTAATGTGCATCTTGACGATTTTACCTACATTAAACTCTTCTTTAGACCAGTTTTATGTATATATTGATTTGTATTGTTGTATGTTGAATAATGGTAAATCTTCTTCATTTTATGGAGGTCACGAAGTTGTTGCACAAAGATGCAGGACAAAACGAACATTTTTTGCTAGCAAGTTGACCAATAAACTTGACCAACATTCCCCCAGAATGCTTCACAAATTATCATTCTCCCGAGCATGCTTCGTCAATTCTATAGTGTGTTCAAAACACTCTTTTTACCACGGGCATTCAACGTGTACTTTATGAACCAATATAATATACCAATTCAATACTTATAAATGTATTTAAATCGCTAACAGACACAGCACTCTGTACCCTACAGATAATTAATTACGATGAAAGAAAAAGGACCAATGTCCACTCTTTCTGTTCTCTCTGTTCATCCACCTAAATCACTTATCTTATTGAATATCCTATCAGTATGCAACATATCCACCCAATGACCACAAATCCTCCAATAACCGTGAGGGGGGGGGGAAGGAAGTATTGATTCAAACATTCTTTATATAAACATATTTTTAAAACCTATCTCACTTCATTTGTGAAAAAATCATCTTCAGTGCAACCGTCCAAGATCCGAAACCTGATATCCCCCAAGCCCTAAAGAATCTGAACAATTTAAAAAAAAAATGTTAAACAAAATGTAACTTAAGTAGTTTTTCTTTGTGCTGATTGGG
The DNA here is from genome assembly GCA_902141385.1 of Timema californicum. Taxonomy (NCBI): domain Eukaryota; kingdom Metazoa; phylum Arthropoda; class Insecta; order Phasmatodea; family Timematidae; genus Timema; species Timema californicum. The sequence continues at coordinate 696,715 of CABFOW010000005.1, read as the reverse complement.
CTTTGAGTACTTGCCAATAGAAGCTTATTGGTGCTACAAAATTGTAATCCAAGCTCTAGAATTAGAGGGATTCAATACAAAATAAAACAAAATTAATGTTACCAAAAATTTAGAAAAATAGAAGTGCGAAGTGTAACGATATTATGTTTTTTTGTTGTGAAACATATTACAGTACACAACCCATCTCCTAGAAGGAGGGTAATCCCACTGTTCTCCTTCAGTGACCAATTTAGTTTAAATGCGACGAGGACGAAGGCTAAGTTAAAAAGGGCAACAAAATTATATATATATTCTAAAACCTAAGGATAGATGGCATAATTATATTAGTGAAAAAATTCAAGTCTTAACGAAACTTTGCTTTTATTTCATTTAACCTTTTATTAAAGAACATATCGCTTCTGCAAAACATCTAAGCATATTCATATTTCTTATTTATACAATATCTGTAAAAGCAGAATAATAACAATCTATTATTATTGTTTTTAACAAGACTTTCAAAAATACGTGTATTAAATTTTAATGTCTAGCATTATAAACATGGCGTATTCCAATATAACAAACGTAAATGAGAATTTTAGCAACGAATTATTTTAGTGCAAGTCAAAATTGTAACAACAGTATAATAGTTCCGTAATCGCCCCATTAAAGATCAACCTACGCGTGGCGTCTACACAAATTACGGAATCCTCCAATATTTAGAAAGTCAAAATAAACTTAGATATTCTTTCATTAAACTTTAAGGTTTATTCCTAACTTTATCATAAAGAAACATATTATTAATCTCTGCCACGTTCAATAACTGTGCAAAATAATTCCAAAGTTAAATACATAATGTTAACTATACAAGAATAATTATTAACGGCCCGCATTCCAACAACAAAATAATGAAGGCCTAATATTATAAACTTCTTATTATGGATATTAAGACAACACGTTTAGAAAACATACTCTCAAAGTTAAATAACTGAATCCCAGTTGAAAAACAAGATTTGACTAACATTAAAAAAAAATCGCATTAAAACTTTCCCCACATTACTTTGTATTTTAAGTAAAGTCCTATTTGTCGTAACATAAGCGAAGTTATTTTAATATTTAGTAAAAATGAATGAATATTCATCTAAGACGGTAAATAACAATAAATATACGTAGAGCCAAAAAGAGAATTTAGAAAATTACAATAATATTTAAATTAAAGCCGAACAAGAATTTCTCCTTACATTATATGAGTCTGTATTTGAAGCCTAAGCTTCGTCAATGTCCGAGCCTAATCCAAGAGTGGCTGCTATCTTGGTGAACAGTCTCTTATATGGCGCAACTATCGAACACTCGAGAAGGAATTACACCAAGGTGGGGATCACAGAATTAACACACAATAAAAGGGGGGGGTGCGCTGGATTAGATGCGTTGAGAACATTCTATCAAGGCCACGGCTATTCTACGCTGTTCTCGGCGTCCACGTTGTTCCTGAGGCTAGTGGTGGCGCGTAGCGGCGAAATGCTGCACTAGGATCACAGCGCTTAGTTGTTTTACTGTTGATATCGTGTGTGGACGTCCTTTTCCGCATGCTCGTCCGGCCGGTGAAATTGGGTAAGCACTGTTCTTGTTGACTATCCCGTTTTTTTGATGCCTTGTAGCAATAATTGCTACAAATCTCCCCCCCTTGATCTGGTGTGGGGGGGGGGTGTTGCTGTGGTCGGCATCGCTGACTGTTCCTGGCGACTGTTCCTGGCTCCTTTGGGAAGGTGAAGATACTTGGGGGTACTTTCGGTGTCCTTCTCGCGTTGTCCTTATTTCGGTCCAACAACATCTTCCTTGGGATATCTGGACCCCACAAGGTTTGAGGCACCGCATCTCCAGCCGCTCGCTGTCCCATCCTGGACAGGTCCACCTTTCACAACTGCTCAGTCTCATTCTCAGCCGTCCAGGATAGCTGCTCTCTGAGTTGTAACGCCTTCTTTCATGCCATTGAACATGTTCTCCTCATCGTCCTAATCCATCACGCACAGACAGGGGACATAAGGTAACGGAAGACGTGAGGTAAGGGGAGTTCTCATAGCTGCACATAAGAGACAAGAGTTAGTGTTCACCAAGACAGGCACATAATAATACCCTTGAATAGTTCCGCCAATTCCTTTAATCTGATTTGATCCTCTTGAAAGACACACGCATCAACTAGCCATTTATTTTACATCCTCGCTCTCATACGAGGACGTAATGGCATAAATATTCAGACGAGGCACTAGAGCATACTGCACATAATATACACTGTCACACTTTTATGGGGTCTTCTCGTTTATATCATCAGGTCCACAATATCGATGACATAATAGGCTACGGTCATAGTCCTATATTAATACTCACTTAATTTAAACCACTTAGATGGAGTTCAAAAACTATTAAATGTTTATTTTGCCACGGGCCCGGGCTTATATATATATATATATATCACTTACAACTAACTTATCACTATACACATATATGCGACATACTTAACCTACATTACACAATATGCCTTCCATTATCCTTAGGGACTCTTGGATTCGTACTCTTTATATGACTGACGTGAGCGCGTCTCGTCTCAGACCGGTCAGCATCTTTCTGAAGGAGCACTGTGACAGGGGTGAGAAATTTAGTCACCTCCCATGGACCACACCACTTGGGGCACAGCTTTGCAGATTTTCTGTCGACCGCGGAGCTCAAGGGGAACTCTTTGCATAAAACAAGATCTCCAACTTTAAACGAAACGGGAATCCTCCCTTTGTTATATGCATTAGCCACCCTTTTCTGTGCCCTCCTAAGATGGTCTAGGACACTCCTACATCTATCCTCCCTGGATATCTCGTCACTATCCTCTAAAAGGGGATGAATGTCCCAAATATTGAATAAAGGGTGGATCAGCTCCCGCCCGAGGAATACGGACGCAGGGGAGCATCCTGTAGATTGTTTGTTTGATAATTGCTTTGTTTGATTGGTTGTTGGAATTTTAAGAATAAGATTGTAATAATGCAATCGATAATAAATTTTTCTGGCCATTTTATCCCATAAAGCTAAATAATAATGATATAGACTATTAGTTGCATTTAAAAGTCCAAATAGTGGATTTTGTGAAATGATTCAATTTCGTTATATTTCATGTTTATATATTATACATTTAAAAATGCTATATTGAAATTGTGGAAATGTTTGTAAATTTTTTTTACACATATCTCGAAATTTTGTGTTTCTGCCTATGAGTAAAATACTAAACTGGCCCCATGGTGTAGTGGTCAGTGCACCTGGCTATGAACCTAGGGGTCCAGGGTTCAATTCCGGACTGGTAACTTGGGTATTTCTCTTTTGAGGGGAATGATCCCAAAATTCATCAGAGATTGGTTAGTTAGGCTCCATAACTTCATAATAACTATAATTACATCATCTGATTGCGGGTCTGACGTGTATATGCCATACAAAAATAAAAGTAAAATACTAAGCGCAACGAATAGAATGTGTCAAATTAACTAAATTCTCTGGGTTATCCCAATGAGTGAAAGGAGAAACTGGTGAAAAAGGCCTCTTAGAACCACAGAGCTGCCTTTAAAGTTTTGCGAATGATGTGACCACACAGGGCTCTGCGAATATAGAGGACCCACGCTTGCCTAGGTGGCAGAGGGAAAACATAAGTCGTAGTGAGATGTTTTTAAATAATTACGCTCTCTTATATTAAGCTCCCTGTATAAGCGTTATAACAAATTTTTCCAGAGTGTAAAGACAAATAATAATATAATGATGTAGTTTTATTACTTGAATGAGTTAAGTGAATTCTTGGGCTTAACACCACCGATTTTAATTTATTAGTCTGTGATTTATATATCTCAGGATAACATTTAAACCTATAACCCTTTTTTTTTTAAACTTGGAACAGCCAGTCTCTGAACATTTGTACAGCTCAAGTTCGTTGGGGAAGAAATTCGAACTAAGGGGTTGGGTAAAATAAACCCTTACACATATAAAGTCGCGGCTTCTAGCATTAACCAATATTACATAACATTTTAGGGCATTTCCTGATTCCTTATATGGATTAAAATTGATATATTGGTATTAAATACTGTAATATGATTAACCTAAATTTAAGTTTTGAACAAGTTTTGGGCAGGGGCAAGGCAAATAAATGATTGCCACACAAACAAAGTTTGGCCAAAGCCCCACGTCTGCTAAGTGAAGAAGTGAAGAGAAAATTGTGACTTAGAATGAGTTGAAGATCAACAACCAGAACAAGGGTGGATTAGCCCATTGAGGCATCTTCAGGTTTACAGGAAAACCAATCTGTTTGATCCTAAATGCCCCATTTTCCCGCATATTTTATATATATGGAACTATCAAAAGCGGAGTAGCAGGTGCCGGACTCGTGTTGGTGCTTTCGACAGGTTTGTTAATGTATTTTATATGTATGTATATATATATATAAAATACATTAACAAACCTGTCGAAAGCACCAATACAGCGCGGCACCTGCTACTCCGCTTTTGATAGTTCCATTGTACCCATCTAGTGTATATGTAAACTATCTAATTTTAATAATATACCATGTTCTGTGAACGCTGAGATAAAAAAAGGGACCTAATAAAAAGCTTAATTTTGATATTTAATGTTACATTTTTTTCTAAACATATTTTTATTTATTGACTTTAAATTTTTTCTAAAATGTATTTAAAATTCAATATGTAAATTTGTTTTGTAAAGCATGTTAAATTACCAGCCATTCTGGATTATATGTTTTATAAAATGAGTAATATATTTGTTACATACACGCCGAAATATAATATATAAATTAAGGGTGACCTGGCGGTCTAGGGGGTAAGGTGTCAGACTTCTGTGCTGGCGGCCGGGGTTCAATCCTCGGTCCCGGCACAGATTTATCTGATTACCAAACCCTTCCTTCACCTCTGACAAGACATCTTGTGAATGTGGGGAATGCAAGGCCTCCACCGTGGTTCGGATTCCAAGTTAAACTGTAGGTCCTCCATTTCATCTCACAAACACCCTACCATTACACATTAGCGTAAGTGCGTATAACCCGAACGGGTAGTAAGATGCGGTGCTAATAATAATAATAATAATAATAATAATAATATATAAATTCTCGCACTCCGATTATGATGAAAGCTTACAGTCTTACCTTGTTAGTCTCCACTATGACCATATATTATAAGCTGCTCCATAGAGAATATGTCTAGTTTCATGTATATGCAGTCGACCTCTGTGATTTTAGGGTTAAGTGTTCACTTCAGGACATGATGTTCGTGGGTTTAAAACCAGCCAGGTAGACTAATTTTTTCCAGCAATAAAAATCTGTAGAACAACTTCCTTTGTATTGGGAGAAAGGGCCAGTTTCATAGTCAAATTTAGCACGCCTCAAGTGCGGCGCTACACTAAATACAAGACGACACCTACCTAAACTAGAATGGAATGGGCCAGTTTCGTATGTGAGAACGAACGGCCCATTCCATTCTGAGTTTAGGTAGGTGTCGTCTTGTATTTAGTGTAGCACCGCACTTGAGGCGTACTAAATTTGACTATGAAACTGGCCCTAAGGCTGCCAGTCCCATGTCAATCTTCACATGTAAAATAACCCCGTAAGGTATGTGATAATAGGCCCTTTCGATCTCGATCAAAGCATTCTCGTGGGCTGATATAATCAGTGGGTTAAGAAAGTGCACGTTGAATATTTTAAATAGATCAATAATATATATATTTATGGACCATACTAATCTAATAGTGATTTGGGCATAGCATATAATACATAATGGGTTTAAAAAAATACATTTTACAATAGTACTCATAACTTAAACATAGTCAATAGTGTATAGAGCAAAAATCATAAAGTTGATATAACTTTTACACATTATATATGGACTTTAACAAAAAGAGACTTTGGCCTTGAGACGTAACAGCCAATGAGTATGTGAGAATAGGCTCAAGTAAATTAAATCCCTGTATTCAGAGAAGACGGAAAACTCTTCTCTTAATGTTTGAAATGCCTTGTGGTAGATATACTCATTTGGTGTTAACCCTTTTTTTTTTTATTGCCCAAGATTAATATTGTGAATATAATTGAAAACAAAGTGTAAATATAATATGTTTGATTATTTTATGGAAAAAGGGGCTTTGGTATTTTCATGGCGTATAATAAAATAAGAATCAAATTTAAATCAAAGTTGATTCAATAGAAATACACATGTGTTTGTTAGTTTTATGTTTCATTATATACTGTTTTAGAATATAAGATTTCAGTAAACTACCCTTAAGTAAGTTTTCCTCAGAAAAACATAATAAAAGTTATTCACATATGAATTTTAAACCAAATTGACTACATGTTTTTAACAAATTTCAAACTAACTTACAATTATTTTTAATTTTAAAAATAAAATCTTGATCTAAATTTTAAAGAAATTATTGAAAAAAAATATTTTTTAAAATTTGTCATAAGCAATGTATGTTTAAACTAATTTACTTTAGAAAATAAAAATATATTATTATTTAACATGTCAAATAGACCCCATGTACTAATTTTGAAAAAAACAAAACAATTTTCAAAGTATTTTTGTTTTCAAAATTCTGTCATTATTAAATCAAATTAAAATAAAAAAAATTAGAAGACAAAAAAACTTAGCATATTGCAAAATATTTACCAGGTATCCATTTTTAACCAAATCGCTAAAGCCACTAAAAATATTTCTAATTAAAAAAGTTATCAGTGAGCTTAATTTAAATGATTCATTTTTTCCTGAAAAATAATCATAAAGTTCTATTTTTCATTGCTAACACTCCCCAGATACCATTTAATACAAAAATGTTAAAACATTTTTAGAAAAATATAAGATTCTAAAAAATCACTTATCAGTAAACTATCCTTAATTTAAGGGTTAGAGCCAGATAAAAAAATGTCCCTAGCTATAACCAACCATATAATAACTAAATATCAATTTGTCCAAAATCCATCAAACCGTTTCAGACAAACATAAGGACAAACCAAATATTAAAATCTACTTTTTTATGTTTGGGGGAACATATAACTTAAAAATTCGTTATAAACTCGACGTTGAAATCTTCATGATTACAGTATTTTCATAACTAAATGGTTGTATTTTTATTGTAAATTATGTACTTTACGCTATTAGCTATGCATCATGGATGAATATATTATTATTATTATTATTATTATTATTATTATTATTAGCACCGCGTCTTACTACTACCCGTTCGGGTTATACTGCACAGAAGTCTGACACCTTATCCCTAGACCACCAGGTCACCTACTTCAGTGACAATTAAACTTTCCACTAAAAATACCATGAGTTTCATTCTGTCATAACATTCATCACGTTTTACTTTATAGATCGCTCTTATTCATTGCTTCTAGCTGCAATAAAAAGGGCCCCCTTTTTTTACACCCTTCTTAAAAACACTTCCCTTCCCTTTAACATTCCAAACACACTAAAAACACACTTTCGGGAAAGTCTACTATTCTGAGCTATGTTTTATCTTGGCGCTAGCCTTAAACATTATAGTAGGGCCTACATTTCGAAATGAAACTTTTATATTTTTAAATAAAAAATCTTATAATTTTTTTTTATTCCTAAAATTTGTTATTTTCTTCTCCTTGAAACCCCACGGGGAGGGTAGTAGATTAAAAAATATATTGTCTTTTTTTGTGTGTTTTTTTTTTCCTGGGTTCAAGGGAATAGCACAAAGATTTTCACGAATCTCTTAAAAGGGGAAAAGATCTGAATCCTTACTCCACATTAGTAAATCTGTATGTGTATTTAACGGACCGACCAACAAGACGGTCTCCTTAAAGATAAGACGCGGACCCTTTAAGGGGAGTGGAGGGTGAAGAAGAGGTGATGTGGAAAAAATAAAAGAAAAAAATAAATGGTGACACTGTTTCAAATTACTGGCGTTTTCTGTGGTTAATTAGCAGAGTAAACGCCGCTCTGTCGGCGCGGCGCGAGATTTCAGGCGGCATCTCATGATGATGGCGTGTGGGGTCGCTAGGTCGTCCAACTCAACAAAGGCCCTGATTCAGTGGTAGCTATAAGGGTCATTGCAAGGGTTGTATATGATATCCTAGTCTCGCTGGCACCCTTAGAACACATTCCTTGAACACACGCCAAAAAAACTTATAAGTGGATAAATGAACTAAATCTGGAATTTTGAAGCTACAAATTTAAACATAATAATATGGGGGGGAGGGCGTAGGTCAATTTACTAAGCTATTAAAATTAACATTATATGTTGAGGATAATTCAATTTAGGGCTTGGATGACCAACATTTTGAAATAAATCTAATATTAATTCGAATATATCTGCAAAACCTTCATATTAAAACAATGGGTATATTGGACATGATGCATTCTTTTATTGCCTCTTGCTATCACAGGGCTGAATGTATGTTTTTTAATTTATTTTTAAACTAAGATTTAAACAATCAACTGGCGCTTGCATTTATCTAAGTTACATGAACCACTTAAAAGGATCTTCCACTTAAATGCACTTTCCCAGGAAATCTATAAACATTATTTTAAAAAAATGTAGAATTATTCAAATTTTTCCTTATTATGACGCAAGTAAAACAATATTTTTTTCTCTAAGGTATACATTAATTTATAAAAAGTTTTTCCTAAAACGTTGAAATATATTTCAGTGTCGTAAGCTTAGACTGATTTTTTCCCCTCTTCCATGCCGTTCCATTTTTTTTTTTTTTACCAAACTTCAATATTTACTTCTTCAAGAAGTTAATGAATATTTTGATATTGGAGTTAGCTAATGAATGATTGATTGGGTGTATGAAGTCGATCTAATACTTAAGCATCTAAATATAATCCCAATTTATTTTAAACCAATAAAAAAAATTGGAGTGTCATCAAGGCTTAAACAATACATTACTTGAACAAGAAATATTCCGTAGCTTATATTTATTTTAATTTGAACGTTAATCCTATTTCTGTAGGCATGGCCATTGAGCAGGATCGTTCAAAGGTTTTGGATCCAACATACTCCTGGAATACCTTTAACAGTTTTAATATCAAACGTTGAGCTCTTTTTATGGGCAGGGTGGTTTAAACGTTTCGGATCCAGCTTATTTCTTCTTCTTATTATTATTATTAGCACCGCGTCTTATTACCCGTTCGGGTTTTACGCGCTTACGCTAATGTGTAATGGTAGAGTGATTGTGAGATGAAATGGAGGACCTACAGTTTAACGTGGAATCCGAACCACGGTGGAGGCCTGGCACTCCCCACATTTACAAGATGTCTTGTCAGAGGTGAAGGAAGGGTTTGTTAATCAAATAAATCTGGGCCGGGACCGAGGATTGAACCCCGGCCACCAGCACAGAAGTGTGACACCTTACCCCTAGACCACCAGGTCACCAGCTCACTTCTTAAATACTTGGAAAGTCCCAGAAACTAATAACCCATAGTTTACGAAACATCCATGAAAAAACTAAAAAATATATACTAATTGAAGTTATATTTGGTGCAATTATATAATAACACAAAACAAGTAGGGTGTATTTTAATGAAATACTGAATAATGCACCCGGGATGACGGTCAGAAATCAAAGTGTGAAAAAGAAGACCAGTGAACCAAATTGTCAAGTCTACCCAGACATTTTTCTTTGTATATTTGGCAATTTTAGGGACATACATGAATTTTATTCTAGTGTGAAACGTTTACATTACATTTAAATCAAATCATTTGAATTGCAATAACCCTCGTATGCAGATTTATAAACATGTATATCTTATATGTTCATCATAAGCCTGTAAAAAATATATTCAAGTAGCCAGAATGTAGCGTGGAGTATATTTTTTGTTAAGAATAACAGTTATTATTTTCATCAGTGCGTCTTACTATAGGTTATACGCATAAAATAATTGCTCTAATGGTGTAGGGATGAGCAAGGAAGCATATTTTTAGAAGTAATCTACCCATATTTGCGTGGAAAGAGAGTGGGAGATCATTTAGGGAAAACCACCCTAAGTAAACCCAACTGGTATTCGAACTTCATTTTCCCGTCTTCAGCAAGTCAGTCTAACACGAGAGTTACGCCTTGGACCATTTGGCCACTGAAGCGGGACGTTATTTGCTAACACCTAATTACAATTCTTTCTCATAGTCACATAGCTTCTTTACTAACAATTTTCCACACGGTTTCAAGCACTTCTATTTTATTCTAAACTAGGTTAGTGCAGAGAAGTTAAGCCAAACGGGGAATGGGAAAACGTTACCACCTCTCAAAAAACTTTCATTCGCTCATAAATTCAGAGTATACTTCTACTCCTCCTCCCCAGACCTTTCCCGCCCTTTCCCCCTTCCCCTGAACCCTAACTCGTCAGTTTAAACAAACAAGCAATAAGTTGAGAAGAATGTGGGTTGTGCGAAGCAACCAAGATATATGGACTTGTGAAGAAGGTTGCCTTAGTAAAAATAAATAATACATTTAACGAGAGGTTATTATCGATCTAATCTAGGTAGAGTAGCAAGTAGGGAACACACCAAGGTAACTTATGCTGGTATAAGCTTGGAGGAATATTTTAAAAATGTAAAATTGAAAAAAAAAATAGACCGAATATAGGCCTACTGCCAAGAGCATTATCCGTGTACCTTTTGGTAATTTTTTTTTGTATCGTATCAGATATTATCACTTAACCTGGTGAGAAAGGCGAAGGAATTTTAGCCACTTTTCAACCTATTTTCTATACCACAGCTAAAATCCCTTTTATTTCTCAATATTAACTCTCCATTGGTACGTTTGTCCCTTAAATAATTTTAAAAATTTATCCTAAGATTAGACCAAAACCTGTCCACCCGTAGCCCATGAATCTGGGCTTCTATTATCTTCTTAAGTAGTAGTATTATATTTAAGGAGTGTTCAATCAAATTAAAATAAATAGTTTAAGGAATTTTTTTTTGAAAGCTAACCGAAAGCGTTTAAATGAGAATTCTTGTACTTAGGACTATCAAGTGCCCAGCGTTGTCCAGCTAAAATGAGGGGTATTGTGACGTCTCTTGTCATTTAGAGTTGAAAGTGTTCGTTAGTGATGAAATTTTGATTAAGACAAGTCGCTACTATATTTAACAGCGCATACTGATAGTGAACAATAATGAATATATTTTTGACATTATAAACCGATATTCACCCGATTTAAGTCATCAGGCTTCTAATATCCATTAAAGTAAAAAATAAGTAAGCCCAAGGTGAACACACTAAGGTTTCTTTAAGTAGGAAAGCGTATGCAAATTTTAAACTTTCTTTTTTCCTCGCAATTACCCCTAATTGGTGGTCAAGTGGTCTAAAGGGTCAGACTCACAATATATATATATATATATAATATATATTAGTACAATAAAATACGCATTGGGGGCAGGCATACCCTCAAGTTTCATTACCTTTCAATATTTCATTTTTGGGTATTTTGGCGTTACCCGCACCGTTTGTCAAACTATTTGAGGCGTCAAGTAAGAAAATACAACTGAGTTTTATAACCTGTATAACCGCCTCGGTGGCGTAGTTAGCTAACGCACTTGTCGTGTTGAGCTCGACTGCTGAGGACGGGTAAATCGAGGTTCAAATCTCGGTCGGGTGAACTGGGGGTGGTTTTTCCTAAATGGTTTTCCACTCTCCCTCCACATAAATGCGGGTTCACTTCCTCTAATTCAACCTTCCCAATTCCTAATCCGTTAGAGTAATTAGTACTTAAAAGCGTATAACCCGAACGGGTAGTAAGACGCGGTGCCAAATATTATTATTATTATTATTATTATTATTATAGCCTGTAGTTACCCTAAGTAGGTAGGATTGAGATAAGCTTGAGATATCTAAGTTTCTTAGTTTTAGAGTTTCCAGAATATGCAATCTCGTATTATAAGGCATCATGTTTGCCATAAATGTAAAAGTAAAAAGAAATGCACTCAATCTGTTGTTTTTTTTTAAAAAAAAAGAAAGCCTGAAGTGTATGATTATATTGAAGTTTCTTTGATTACATATACAAAGTTTAATAATTCTAGGTCATTTTATTTAGGATTTCACTATACCATAGGTCACATGATTTAGGGCATGAAGCTCTAAATATGTGAAAGGTTAAAAAAAAGTATACCTGATGCTTTCACCCAAAGGTTTTCTTAAGTAAGTAAGCCTACGTTAAAGCTCAGCTTCTTGGTCTATGAGCTTTCTGAACCAGTGGTCATGTGGTCTGAGAAGTCAGGATCTCAAAAATAAAAATGAACGCTCAAGGTTTCTAACCTCGGGTTTCCTAAAATTATTATGTAAACTTTTATCTATCTAGATTGTATGTAGTTGGAGTTATCCGTATTCGTGGTTAAGTTGTATAGGAGATAGTTTTTACTAAGAAAGAAAGAAATTAATAAACTTGAGGTAACCACCTTTAAGTTTCCCCAATTAATTAATGTCTCCTGACCTTGATGTTACAGTGTTTACACACAAATATACGTTGATTTTTATTAATGTGTTTATTCCCTTTGCTATTCATAGAGAGTATATTGTTAAGGACACACTACCAGGTTAGAATCAGACGTTCTAACTACTCATGTTTATGGTTTTATTTAAAATTCATACTTTTTAATCTGTTAATGGGTAGTCTTTAATATTACAACATTATAGTGTACTAATATAACAAATATAAAACATAGGTTTATTGAATCACTATCTATGATTTTCTTATAAGCTTTCAAGTCAATTTCAATTAAGATAGAGATACTGTTGTACATATAAATTTAAATAATTGTATGATTCAAATTTATAAACTAAAGCGCCGTAAGATAATCCACAATTTTCCAGTGATCTACTATTTGGTTATAAGAGAACCTTAGCCATAGTTCTTTCCTTTCCTCTGGAATGCATATTTCTATAAGATGATCATTATTACTCGTTGGACATTTCTTTATGGAAGCAAATATTTTTTCCAGGAAACTTAATAACTTGTACCGGATATAAAACCTTATGTAGTTCTGACGATCGATTTAAGAAAACAAGGTTTTGTTGATCTCTTTTTTTTTCTCTTTCCTTTTTTTATTCCTAACTATATTTTTTTATTGTTCCCGCCCATTTATCACACCTAACATCAGAAGCTCACATAGCCTTGGGCTTCTTATGTTGATGTACTAGTGCGAGAGACAAACTCATTTCCTATACAACCTAATTACTATCATGCAACAGCTTGTATAGTCAGTTACAAAGCTATCTAACACCACAGTCGTTCACAAGGAATAAAACACGCTCGTCTATGAATGAGAGTCGACCTCGGTGGTATTGGGGTAAAATGTTTGCCTCAGGAACAGATGTTCGTAGGTTCAAGTCTAGCTGGGGTCAACGGAACTCTTATTGTGCGTTTAAAATTCGATGCAATACTCTCTTTCCAGGGGAAATAAAGGCATCGGTCCCACGTTTATTGTGGCATGTAAAAGAACCCTGGAAGTTAAGTTAAAACATATTTCCCGGCAAAATTGATATATCTTTTCGCTCTTGTTCATAGAAATTCTCGCATGATTATATAATCATTTGGTTCAGAAAGTTAACGTTATATACCTCAAATTAATAAGTAAAAATTTATTAGATTCTTTTTGACTTGTACGTTTAAGGATATTAATTTTATATTCATGCTATATTTTTAAAGACGATTCAGTTAATCTGCCTTTTTTACTTTCAAAATAATTTAAATATTTTACGTACCCACATTGGTGGTCGTACCATCTAGGGCGTCATTATACCCATTGGCCTGATTGCTGATGACAAGAAGACTAGGGATCAAATCTTAGCAAGGCATACTAAGGGTTATTTTATATAAATGGTTTCCCACTCTCCTTCCAAGCAAATGCGGGTTGATTACCTCTAAAATGTTTCCTTCCTCATCCCTACCCCATTAGAGGACTATATATGAGTATAACATGAACAGGTAGGCTTAGTAAGCCTCTGTGATATAAGAAAAATATTTTTATAGCAAAAGATTGTGGAAGATAAGATAATAAAAAATGTTCACAGTTAATATAATGCTATGAATAATTAAAGCCAAGTTTCAGTCAGCAATGCACAGTGATTATAAAGTTAAAAACCCAAAGATGGAAAGTGTTAGTAAATACAGATATATTTTCTTAATTTGTATGATATAACTTTTGCATTATAATAGCCTACGTATTTAAAATCTAGATTCAGAACCCACCGTAATTGATTGAGCTACTTTATAATAATATACGTTAATATATTCTCTAACAGTTTAATACACAGTATTATGTGAAATAAAATCCTTCATTTTTTTAAAGGTTATTTATAAACTTTTTTTAAAATAGTTGATTTGTTCATCCTCATTTATTATAATTAAAATAAGAGTTTTGATAAGTCATAGATATATCTCAGACAATGGATTGCAAATATTTGTTTAGTCTTATCTTGAAATGTAGAACTTCATCATAATTCTACGCTCATATCATCCAACTAAATATATGTGTAGAATTAAGGTTTATAAATTTTTACTATTAATAGAGGTAGATAAGGAATAAAAATATATATAAATTGGTATTTTAATTTTTAGTAGTCTAAATTTAGATATTTTACTGAAATAACTTTATTTTTTATAAATATGACACTTCAAGAATGTTCAACATTTAAACCTAGAAACTATAAACCTTTCAAAACTGTTAGTGAAGGCAAAGAAATAAATGTTTTATTCAACAATATAAACATTTACGACAGTGGCTAGTGAATGTTTTTGAAAAATAGAAAAGTTGTATCTGGGTGGTGAGGAAATACAAACCTATCCGCTAACCATCTGCATTTTGGGGACTACGTTACAAGATAAAAATGCGTTTATGTCTTAAATAGTTCCTAAACGAACATATGTAGGGCTAGCGTCCTATTTCTCTTTTTTATTCATGCCAGTTTTTATCCACGTTCTTCATTCTCACCCTATTCGCTTTCCATTTCTAAAAAAATAAACTGGTTCTGCTAAGCCCATTACAGACATGAGTTCATGTTTTCAAAAGCCCTTGTCTTATAATTATAAATTCAAATATGAAACTTAATGTTTACTTAGAACTAGTTGGTGGATCACCACGAGTAAAGAATAATTAACTCAGTAAAAAAAACTCAATCCTTAGTAGTGTTTCTTAGGTTATATAAAGGTGAATACAATAATATATAAGTTAATTTGACCCAGATTTGGTAATTTTTTTATCACTAAGAACTTTTTTTTCTACCAGTTAGATAGTAATAATCAAACTCTAGCTATAAATATATATTTACTAGCGTGAATTACCTCTTCCATTAACTAATTTTTATATCCGCATCGGTGGTCGCATGATTTAAAACGTCACACTCGTGTTAGGCTTGATTACTGGTGATGAAGAGATTGGGTTTTAAATTCCTGACGGGGGTACCGAGGCTGGTTTTTCATAAATGTTATACTCAGCTCATCCACGTGAATGTGGGCAAATTACCTATATTATTATTATCACCACGTCTTACTACCCGTTCGGGTTATACGTATTTACGCTAATGTGCAATGGTAGGGTGATTGTGAGATGAAATGAAGGACCTACAGTTTAACGTGGAATCCGAACCACGGTGGAGGCCTGGCATTCCTCACATTCACAAGATGTCTTGTCAGAGGTGAAGGAAGGGTTTGGTAATCAGATAAATCTTTGCCGGGACCGAGGATTGAACCCCGGCCGCCAGCATAGAAGTCTGACACCTTACCGCTAGACCACCAGGTCACCAAAATTACCTATAAAATGCTTACTTTTCATACCTACCTAATTAAAGTAATTATTATATATGCGTTAATCTTGAACATGAAGTAAGATGCGGTGATAAGAATATTAATATTTAAATATTCCGGGTTGTTGGAGTCAGATATGCCAGTCGAATACGTCAGATTTAAGCTATCTCATCCATTCTTTTTTAGTACAGAATATCACTACCTGTTCTGGATATATGATTATGTGCTAGCTACACTAATTATTATTATTATTAATATTAGCACCGCGTCTTACTACCAGTTCGGGTTATACGCACTTACGCTAACGTGTAATGGTAGGGTGATTGTGAGATGAAATGGAGGACCTACAGTTTAACGTGGAATCCGAACCACGGTGGAGGCCTGGCATTCCCCACATTCACAAGATGTCTTGTCAGAGGTGAAGGAAGGGTTTGGTAATCAGATAAATCTTTGCCGGGACCGAGCTACACTAATGATTTTTGGTTTAGGAAGATTATATTTAGAGGATGTGCAACCGCACTTGCGTAGAGGAAGAGTGGAAAACCATTTTGGGAAAACCACTTTCAGTACACCCCGATAGAGATTCGAGCCTTGATTTCTCATACATCAGCAGTCTATTCTATTGCGAGAATAGCGGCTTGGACCTAACGGCCACCAAAACGGGTTGATAATAATTAAATTAAAAGCATACATGATTGTCAATTTGTTTACCTGCAACACGTTTTACTACCATCCGGACACATTGTTTATATATATTCTACAAATTTCAGCTGATGGGGGGTCTACAATTTGAGAGTTAGTTATGCTAATATTTTCATAGATAATTATCATAAGAGGTATTTAACAAAATGTATATTATTTAAATATTTTACAATGGTTATTCTACATGCATCTATAATTTGGTCCTATACCAAAATTGACAACTGCCAATACCATTACTTGCCGTATTAATATGTGAAAATTGATTTAGTATTGTTTTAGCTTTTTTTTTAGGTTTAATATGTGTCTACAAACAAATAATTTAAATAGCATCTATAAAACCTGCATTAGTAGCCGTATGGTCAAAAATAGAATTTTGATTACATGGAGAGGAGGGTTCGAATCCCGGTCGGTTATACTGAGGGTGGTTTTCCCAAAATAGTATTTCACTATACCTCCATGTAAATGAGGGCACATATCCTAAAAACACAATCTTATTTATCCTTACAGTACATACACATATAACCTGAACCGGTAGTAAGACGTATTGTTTAAAAAAATCTATAAAATTACATTTAATAAATAGTACTGAGCTCTGCACGGACTTTCTCATTTCATTGTTTAAAAGTGGAGATATTTGCTCAAAGCTCGTAATATATGTGAAACGATATAATACACACAAGCAAACCCGAGCACAAATTGCACTATACTTAAGTAAAACATTATTTTACTCACAGTTTTAAATTTTATAATCTTATTTTTAAAGAATTAAAGTCCTATTAAAGGTCGTATTAGAATTTAGACTTCCATTTAAAATTTTTGATATTTTAATAGGGGTCGCAATTCTTATGGTTATCGCATTGCTATTAAATTCACCATTTATATATTTAGACCAATAAAAAAGTTAGATATTGACTATTGAGTCTAAAACGATAGAAATAGATCATTGCTGTACAAATACTTCCACTTAGAGTCTAAAGGAAAAATAACATCAACTTTTTGAGAGACTTACTAATATTTACTTACTCTATGGTATCGCAGAATTATTGTCTTAAAACTTAAGTAGAATCTCTTTACAACTAAAGCTCAGAAAATTGTATAAAATATCTGCCAATATCTCACCAACTATTGGTTTTATACAAATATATTTCAAATATGTTTTTTTTTAAATTTTAATAGTGCTACAATTTTGCAATGATAAGTTACTTTGTATCTCAAATATTTCTGGAGATACGGAAATTTCCACTTTTGTAAGGTACCCTAAAAGTCTTTTTAATGGAAAAATGAAAATATCCATTTTATTTATAATATTAATCAACACATAGATACGAATTTTTATCAAAATCGTTAGAGCCGATTTTGAGAAAATATTTTTTTTCTCTATTTTTAGTCATTTTTAAACTACTCTTAATTTTAGGGTTAAGCAGAGATAAAAACGGCATCGCAAAAACAACCTTTTTAGGGTTCAGGGGGAGGGGGGGTCAGGCAACGTCAACATCCATCAACATCTCAGGTTTGATTTTTTTACAGTCGTTATACTTTTTCTTTATTGTTCTAAAAGTTAAAAAATGTATATATATATATTTGGGAATAGCTCGAAAGATATCGGTTTTATAAATATATGTTTCAAATAAAAGACGTTTACTACAAATAGACTCACATATTTTCAATGCTAAATAATTTCATATCTCAAATGGTTATGGATATATGATTAAAAAAAAAACAGAATTTATGCATCAGACTGAAACCCTTAATGTCCTTTTGACGATAAATTGAGAGTTGCAATTTTGTTTGTAATATAGATCAATGATTAGAAATTAAATTTAATCAAAATAGTTAGAACATAATTTGATAAAATTGATTTTTCCTCTTTTCGCCCTTCAGTAAACTACCCTTAATTTTAGGGCTAGTTATCCAATTCCAAAACCACTCTGGGCAACCCTATGAAAACTCTAGATACCAAGCTTTAACCTGATCGCTAAAATAGTTTAGGCTCTACTCCGAGGTACAGACAGACAAAAAAACAGACATATGTAAATTCAAAAAACCCCTTTTCGGATTAGGGGGGACATTAAATGTCAACATTCATCAAAATATCGAGTTCAATTTTTTGACGATCACAATACTTTCTCTACATGTGAGATAACGAGAAAGTAAAAATTGTTAGTCACCTTGATCTTAAACACTTGTGGTATTGTACAAATAGCAATAACCGATAAAAATGTTTTTAAAACCCATAATTTAAATGACCGAATAACCTAATAAAAGCCTATCTTCACGAGCAAGCCTTAACTATTTGTCTCTCTATGTGTCCAAAAAGCTCAAAACTTCAAATAAATGCTAAGTAGGAAATCCTGAGTGCAGTACCACTTAGATCAGGATCTCCCAGGTGCAAATAACCCAAAGGGCGAGGAGCTTAAAAATAAATTTTGTGTCAACATATGCGCACTTTGAAGTTGTCACATAAGGCTAATGATCTTTGAATTATGCACAACATAAATAAAAATAATTACAAAAAATACATAAAAAATTATTGTGTATTTGAGTGTAAATAAAAGTATGAAGGGAGAGAACAATAAAATATGTGTTGATGAGATATAAGTAGAATGCAGGAGGGAAAAGGAAAAGACAAAGCCAAATTTCATTTTTCTTTATTTCCTTCCTTCTCTTTTCCCCCTTGCTAGATTCTCTTGAAAGAAAAACTAACCCACCCGCCCCCCCACAGAGAGCTGCTTATTGCAGGGGGTCTTGGGGGGAGTGGGGAGGCGTGGCCCAACCTGTCAAACCTACTGGGTTAATTTATAGAACATGCTACCTGTAATATTTTCGAATGTTTTATTTTTAAAAACCTACTCTGGCGGGAATAACAGAATAAGCAGTTCATCCTAGACAATAATATAAGCAGTTTTTTGGCTATGCTGCTCCCTCCCCTAGTTCCTACTCACCCCCACACACATAGATATAAACATATGGTTAACCTTTACCTTGCCGGCTGAATATCGAATATAGAAACTAAAAAAAAAAACAGGAAACAAATGGTTACAAAGTAAAATAAAAATGGGTCTAATTTGTCTACGTTGATTATTAATAGGTCCTGCATCACATTTTGGTGGTAGTTTCATTGACAGAACATGTGAAACAAACACTATTATTATTTATTATTTGTCTTATAATAGTATTGCCTAGATACCACTACAACTCTCTAGTCTAACGGAACTACGAGAGTAATTATTATAGATGAAATTGTCTAGCCTAGAATAAATATAAAAGTATGGACTAGGTGAATTAAACATTCTGGCTAAAGAGAACTATGAGATTAGTGACTATAGCTGACTAAAACTGTCTAGCCTAGAATAACTGAGACAGTATGGATTAGGTAACTTAAACATTCTAATCTAAAAGAACGATGATAATAGGGACTATATATTACTAAAACTGTCTAGTCTGATGATAATAATAATAATAATAATAATAATAATAATAATGGCATGGCTAGGGCTAAGTCCATTGTAACTCAGTTTGGGGGAAGATTAGCTGGTACAGATCTACCGTTGCCCAGGGGAAGCCCAAATGTACTACTCATACAGCCTTTCCGTGGAGGCTCTTTCCATATCCCTATGAGGCGATAGGATGATAATAGTGAATATGAAGGGGGAAACCAAATGAAGATCCTAACCTAACTCAAACCCTAATAACCAAACACTAATGGCAGTGGGAATTTTACCCCTTTCTGGATAAATACTCCGATACCCGCCGGGAATTGAGCCCGGGATATTTAGGTTAGAAACCAGAGGCTCTGATCACTATACCACGAGCCTAAGAGAACAAATATAATGATCAATATTTTGTAACTGTAAGCTCATATTCTTGGAAAGTTGATGATAAACTTCAATTAATTAGTATAAAGGGTAGAGATACCACGCACACTTAAGACCATCGTGATTAAACTCAAGACCATTAATAGTTCATTTAACAAGTGAAAATAGTTAGTTTTTTTTTTTTTTTTTTTT
>CABFOW010000005.1:655400-666620 GCA_902141385.1 Timema californicum | reverse complement strand
CGGTCCAGGGGTAAGGTGTCAGACTTTTATGCTGGCGGCCGGTGTTCAATCCTCGGTCCCGGCACAGATTTATCTTATTACCAAACCCTTCCTTCACCTCTGACAAGACATCTTGTGAATGTGGGGAATGCCAGACCTCCACCGTGGTTCGGATTCCACGTTAAACTGTAGGTCCTCTATTTCATATCACAATCACCCTACCATTACACATTAGCGTAAGTGCGTATAACCCGAACGGGTAGTAAGACGCGGTGCTAATAATAATGTAGCGTTGTCACCCATCGTCACTGCGGAAAATTTCAAGTAATCATTCCATTTACGAAATCACGGCACACATTTCTGGTATATCTTGGTCTTTTCTTTTCCCTTTAATTTCTCATACCTCGTGCGAGCCGGGAACTGAGTTGGGCCTGCTGTGATGAACGCTATTAATAGCCTATGTAACCAATCCCCTTTACATCAGTTATCAAATTTTGAAAAAGGAAGCTCCAGTTTCACTTATGAAATATTCATTTGACACCCACTTTGAAAATCGAATATTCTGAGGCGTCACTCTCGTAATAGACTATCGTGTCAATGACGAGAAGATCGGGATTCAAATCCTGGTCGGGTATACAAAGGATTTGTTTCCTTAGTGCTTTTCCAATGATCCATACACGCAAGGACTTCATCTAAATCCATCTTTTATCATCCCTGGCACATAAGAATAGTTTTATTATAGTACCGCGTCTTACTACTCATTCTGGCTATGCGTTTATGTACTAATTACAATCGTGGATTAGGGATAAGGTAGATTTAATTTAGAGGAAGTGTACCTGCATTTTTGTAGAAAGAGAGAAAGAGTGGAAAAGCATATGATCCCCCCGTCATCGGCAGTATATACGTACTATTGCGAGAATAGAGCCTTAGACCATGCGACACCGAATCGAGTTATAAGCATGGTTATTACATAAGAAGTGTAAAGGGATAAATGGGTCATGTCACATTTCATATATTTTTCAGGACCAAAACATTTATATTTCAAACGCCATAAGGCAAATACTTATTTGAATAATTTAAATAAGACCTCTTTTAACAATAGACTAAACTACATTAAAGGGTGTGTGATTGACTAACGGATGGAAGCACTAACTCAACTTGAGGTATAAATGTACTTTCCCCCTATTTCCCTTATACCCTTCATATGCGTATAGTCCAAACGGGCCGTGACAAAAAAAAATATGCATCTTACATGACTTTTCCAAAGCAGTACCCGTTCATATAATAACATTCAAACTATTTGTCTACTTCTTCTGACTTAAATATTTCTGCTTTAATATCCTGGCCAGTCATCGAACTTGAGCCACTTGAACATCTCAGCTACGGTGAATTCTAATGCAGTGTACAAGATCCTTAAGGATCTAGGACTTCAAGTAATTCTCAACAATCGCGAATAAACGTATGGGTTTTCAAACCTATGGTGTCAAAGTTTCACATGATGCTAAGGCAGATGAAGAATGAGTGATTTGAAAATAGCATTTTTAATCGAATTTAAAGAGAATATAAAAAAATTAGCTTACACCATAGCTCATTTCAGTTATCATCAAATATCAATCTAAAAATGTTTATTTATAACACATACAAAAAACATTGTAGATTTACTAACATTTCAAATATTACACGATTAATAGGAGATAGGATAAATCAATAACATCATCTCATAGGCCAGGAATTAAATGTTCAAGTAAGGGGAAAAAAATGCTAAATTGATTACGTACGTGTAGCTAAGAGCGCCAAATAATACTCGCAAATTTGAAAATGGACACTTGTATACGGTAATTGGGCCCGAAACCATTATTCTATGAGCTATCCAGGGTTAGTCCCATTTAAGGGTCAATCTTCACCCTCAGCTAAGGGCAGAATCTATGATTGACAAATGGCAATCATCGGCTACGATGAGATACCATTAATACCACAGCCCGGGTGTTTGGCTTTATGCTGCCGTTTGTAGAAGGAGTATGTATACATTTTACTGTACACGACAGCAAATAACATGTGAGGAAACTAACGCTTTTACACTTCTTTTACCATTAAAGGTAGCAAGCTTACTATCCATAGTTCCACTATGACCTTGCTTATAAGATAGTGTCACAGAGTAATTCGTCGAGGTAAGCCTGTTACCTTTCATCTGAACGAAGTGTATAAATAAGTATGCACGAGGGGCAAAGCTCGAGGGATTGAATGGATATGTATGTTACAGATACAGACGAACCGAGTATCATATTTATAAATTTTAATAGTGACGCCTAACCAATAATTGAAGCTCTTTTTTTTTATGATACTGAAGTCCTACACTTCCTTAAATTTAAAACACCACATTGATCAGATTCCAGTATGTTAGTTTAAAACCCACACGTTCAACCATTACTAATGGTCTATCTCGGGACCGATAAACATTTAAGCAGAATTTTACTCACCTAGTTAATGTATTAGTTTAAATAGGGTCATTATAAATGTTAAATTAGTACGTTCAACAAAATGGTTAGGGTGACCTCGAGGTCTAGGGGTAAGGTGTCAGACTTCTGTGCTGGTGGCCGGGGCTCAATCCTCGGTCCCGGCAGAGATTTATCTGATTACCAAACCCTTCCTTCACCTCTGACTAGACATCTTGTGAATGTGGGGAAGCCAGGCCTCCACCGTGGTTCGGATTCCACGTTAAACTGTAGGTCCTCCATTTCATCTCACAATCACCCTACCATTACACATTAGCGTAAGTGCGTATAACCCGAACGGGTAGTAAGACGCGGCGCTAATAATAATAATAATAATAACAAAATGGTTACTATCTACTTGAAATTGGTTTTAAGGATGAAGAATTAAACATTAGTGTAACTGCACCAGTATTCCAACACCTTGGATTAATTGGAAGTGTATCTTATCAATGAGTTAAGGGTCCAAGATTAAATAACTGGTATACCCGCTTCTGTAGCCACATGGTCTAAGATGTAACTCTCATAGTAGACTAGACCACAATTACAGGAAAATCAAGGTTCGAATCTTGGTCGGGTGTACTAAGATTAGGTGTTCCAAAATGGTTTTCCACTTTCCTTCCAAGCAAATGTGGGTGAACTTCCTCTAAATATAACATTCCTCATCCCTAAAACCATTTGCGCAATTAGTACATAATCATATAATCCGAACGGTGTTAAAAATGGAAAAATATCCGGAATATCCGAAAAACCTATCATTTGTGAAATTGATGTTTCCCCTTTCACAGTGATTAACTAACAACCGGGTGTCTAGGTGTTGTGTATATTCTAGATCTAAGTTAGTTTAGAGTCCTGTGCTAATATGTTATGTCGGTAAATACCTTTAGTAAAAATACCGTAGAAAAACCTTTATTTTTAATCTTAGACTTTCAATGTATGTTTAGGCCTTAAAACACAAAATTATAATTAGCACCGCGTCTTACTACCAGTTCGGGTTATACGTACTTACGCTAGTGTGTAATGGTAGGGTGATTGTGAGATGAAATGGAGGACTTACAGTTTAACGTGGAATCCGAACCACGGTGGAGGCCTGGCATTCCCCATATTCACAAGATGTCTTGTCAAAGGTGAAGGAAGGGTTTGTTAATCAGATAAATCTGTGCCGGGACCGAGGATTGAACCCCGGCCGCCAGCACAGAAGTCCGACACCTTACCCCTATACCGCTAGGTCACTTTAAAACACAAAAGATTGATATCTGGACGAAGGGTGGCACGTGAAAATTAAGAAAAAAACACTAAAAGACAATACTTTCTTTTGTGTTTTATTCTCATTATTTTATATTAATATGTTGTTATTTATATTTTATTAATATTTATAACCCCCAAAATCTCGCGGCACCCCCTAAGTGCCAAGGCACACCAGTTGAGAATTGCTGATCTACATCCTCTTATCCTAGCTTCGTTCCTCAGATTGATCAAGAGCCATACTTGATTTTTAATAGTGCGCTAAATGATCTAGTTCACGATTTAAGCAGCAAGCCCAACTTTTGGGTCAAGATTGCAGCAGTTGAACTTGGTGCCCGAAGACTCAAGAATACCCATCTTCAGAAAAAGGCACGAGAGATTTACAATCCATTACAGTTTTATTAGCGTTTGTGATGATATAAATGGTTTGATTGAAGAGTTTGGATTTCGGCACAATCAAAAAAAATTGAGAACGTTCATTAACTCGTCAAAACTAAATTTGAAAGCTGTTTTGTTACAAAATGGGTATGTAAATGCCTTCATACACATTGATCATTCATTTGATACGTAAGAAATACTTTAAAGTATGTCTGTCTTTATAAACGAAATAAATTAAAAATATTTTGTTAGCAAATTTGTGAGGATTTGAAAGTGATTGAACTTTTACTCAGACTGCAGATAGGAATTATAAATTATAGTTTGTTTTCATGCCTGTGGGACAGTAAAGCAACTGTAAAACATTCTAGGTTATAGGACTGGCCACTAGAGAAGATTATGTTCTAGGAAAACATAATGGTGAATCATGAAAAGTTGCTATTACCTCCGGTGCACATAAAGTTGGCACTTGTGAAGAAGCCTTGGACAAAAGTAGTGAAGGTTTTCATTATTTGACCAGCAAACTCCCAAACTTAAATTATTCCAAAGTTGTTTAGCACTGCGTCTTACTAACCTTTCGTGCTATATTCCTATGTACTAATTATCTACTGTGCTTACTTCCCTTTCGGTCTTTATTCCTATACTTTGTGATAGGGATGAAAAAGGTTGTATTTAGATTAAGTGTATCCACATTTGTGTTTAAAAAAGTGTAAAACCTATTCCAGAGTTAAATAAGTAATCTTCCGGCCCACAAATAAGAAAAGCTATGTCCGATAGAAATTTTGAAATAAAACTCAAATCAAATTAATTTGTCCGATAGAAATTTTGAAATAAAACTCAAATCAATTTAATTGGATGTATGGCACTCATTTAAATTAGTGGTCTATGGTCTTAGGGAAACAAATAGCAAGGCAACTACCCCGAAACTGTACAAGACCTACTACATAATTACCAAAAGCTAGGATGGCAAATGAAATTAAGAATCCACTTTTTTCATTCACACCTGAAATTCTTTTCTGAAAACCTAGGAGCCGTTAGTGAAGCATAAGGGTATCGGTTTTATGAGTACATTGCTAAAATGGAGCAACGGTATCAATGAGGGTGGGACCCATAAATGACAGTTAACTACTACTGGTTTATTCATAGGGAGGAGAAACACTCTATAAAGGAATAAAGTAGTTGTAAGTTAATAGACCCTATCATTCTTATGTTATTATTTTGCAAATAAGTTCTAATGACTGAAAAAATCTGTCAAAAATTATTTATTTCTGTATATTGAAGGTTGTCTTTACCAATTTTTAAATATGAAATTTATGGTTAATCCTTTCAAAAATTCAAACCTTCTTAACATATGCAGGTAATAATATTTTTTTAAATAACCTAGAGTATAGTTTTTTTAACATAAAAACTGTACGTGCTACCAAGTTTTACTTCATTTTGTTGATCAGCAGACCCAATTTAATAATAATAAAAAAAACTCATTTCATCCATGTTATTGAAAAAAAGAATGAAATTCGTTGTCTAAATTAATCGACTACATAGTTGCATTGAGTGCAAACCTATATTTATGGACAAAGGTCTATTTGTTTTATCTTTCTTCTAATTAGAAACATCTGAAGTATATTTAAGCAACCGAAATCACCAAATGTCTGGGCTAATTGTCACAATATTTTTTTAAGCATCCTATAAGACACCATAAAGATAGCTCAACAAGGAAGAAGGAGGTCCACACTATGGGAGCATGGGGAAAAGAAATTTAATCTTTTAGTAGCGGAGCATTGAAGTAGGGGGCGTGGAATGATGTTTTAGGAAGAGGGGTTGAAGGGTGGCGTACAGTGGATCTATACGACCCTAGCACACACACACACACACACACACACACACACACACACACACATACACCAATCTTTCCATTACTTTCACGAGTAGGGGTGAAAAAGTGATGCAAAGAAACATCAAGGAATTTCAAAAGAAGGCGAGAAGAAAATTTGGTGAAAATATAAGAAAGAAAAGTGTGAATAAAGGGAGTAGGCTATTTCCTTTTTAAAAAAATGGGGTAAGGGTTTAAAGAAAATGTGTGAAACTTATCAGCAAATTGAGTATTTTGTAATTGGTGAAAATATAAAGCCCTTTAAAACCGAACGTTTTATTATTTGTATAGTGTTATCTACACTTATAAGGCTCCTGGAGTATAATAACAGTAGGCCTATATAATAGTTATTGATTATTTTCTAGAACAAAATTTTGTTATTTTGGTTTCAAAGTATAGCGTAAGAGATAAGATTACATTATTTATAAAAAAATTGGCAACTTTAAAAGTATGAGCTTACTAGAGTATAAAATATTTAAATAATTTAGATATATGCTAGCTAATAAAAAAATGATTGCAATTAGTTTATGCAAGCTATAAAACAATAACATTATTGAAATGCATAAAATAAGGTAAACAAAAGTATTTAAAAGGAGATCTAGTAAATAATCTAATATTAGATTAAGCCAAAGCGATCTTTATTGAGTCAAAAATTATTTCATAAAAAAATACTACCTAATCTGTCCTTTACACACATTCAAAGCACACATAGTTATTTGAACACTGATGCACACAACACACACAAGAATAATTATAAATTAGGGGTGAGTAATAATTACGTTTATACCTGACTACGGTAGACACTTGCCAAATGTCACATACAACCTAAAAAGTAAAAATTTCGTATTCAATATGTTTGATATAATATTATTAACATAATTCAAACGTTGATAGTTCCATACATGATCAATTAAACGCTTCTCTCTACATTATATAAACGGAACCTTAATATTCCTTGCCATCAGTAAGCTTTTGCCATCAACTAGCCATCGAATACAAATAGGGTTAGTTTTCTCATTCTTAGGTGACCTGGCGATCTAGGGGTAAGGTGTCAGACTTCTATGCTGGTGGCCGGGGTTCAATCCTTGGTCCCGGCACAGATTTATCTGATTACCAAACCCTTCCTTCACCTCTGACAAGACATCTTGTGAATGTGAGGAATGCCAGACCTCCACCGTGGTTCGGATTCCACGTTAAACTGTAGGTCCTTCATTTCATATCACAATCACCCTACCATTACACATTAGCGTAAGTGCGTATAACCCGAACGGGTAGTAAGACGCGGTGCTAATAATAATAATAATAATAATAATAATAATAATAATAATAATAATAATTTCTCATTCTTAAATAGATATGTAGGCAGTGTTATGGGAAGGTGGGGCTAAGAGTTTTTAAAATGTTATTAAAATATGTCCCAAGGTTCTTATTGTATTAGTGGAAATAGCTTGTAAAACTATCACATTTAAATATGTTTTTTCCTAATTTTCGGAAAAAAAAATGTCAGTTTTTACAGCTCTAAGTCCAATTTTGATAGGAAGAATCTTATCTGGTCACTAGAAAAGTTACTAGATCTACTGTTAAGTATTTATATGTCAAGTCATGTAATTTGCAGCAGTCAATTTTGATATATTTAACACTAATACAAAAGTAAAGTGGCATCAACTTTAGCTGCAATAAAAGTTTGCATTAAAAAAAATCCTCTTCATGAAAATTAGAATGTTTTTAGAGTGATTTTTTTTAAAATTTGAAATTCCCTGATTTTATTATTATTCTACTATAAGGTATGGTGAGATTAATGTTCACTGTTCTTTATTGTGATAAATCAGTATGAATGCATGTTTGTAAAGTACTATTTTTTTGTGTGTTCTACATCTTAGTACCCAACCAGACTATTCGAATATTTACACTCATAAATTAAAGGTGAGTAAGGTAAAAATACATTGAGTGAACCCACATTTGGCTGAAGGGAAGGTGTAAAGACAATAATTAAAAAACATCTTAGCACACCTGGATTGAGTTTCATCTAATTACTCGTTAATTATTAAAATAATTTATTTGGATTAAACAAAATAAAGTCATTGGTACTTTGTAGTCTAAAATCTATTGAAAATTGTAGACTACTAGATAGGGCCTAAAATATTCCTCAGAGACGATAATATTCATTAGAATATAAATCCTTAAGATCATATTGAAGATTATTTACCAGAACCTTAAAATGTGTCTGTTATTTATTTACATGAAATTTAAACTCATGAAACAAAATAAATAAAATAATTTTGCTGCCACTTAAAAGTGATGTAGCTATCCTCCTTCATTCTCCCTAAATTTGCAATGACTATACCTGACACATGGACTATTACACCATCTTAATTTAAGGGGTAGATATTAAGAGGCTAGTTTAGAGGAAGTGCATTCCCATCAGTGTGAAAAAAATAATAAAGGGGGGGGGTGCCGTTTGAAAAAACACCCCTTAGTCTAACCTGCCTTTATCTGCCCAAAGCTCCCTCTTTAATGGCGAGAAGGCTTTCACCTAAAATAAACGACTGTTTTTTAATCTCTGGTATGACTTTAACCCACTGTTGCACTAAGAGGGAAGATGAGTTAACTCCAATTTAAGTCTCCACGCAGTTTCCGTGTGACCTCGACTTGAAACAATGCTTTGCCCCAAGGTGAGAAACCAGTCGATAGCCCCCAAGGGCAACATAGGGAAATATAATTCCCGTTCTAAAATATTTGATTATTTTTAAACTAGTTATCCATTCAAAGTGTTTAACCATGCATTTAAAAAGGGTTGTGTCGACAGTTTTTTTTTCTGTCTCCACGTCTCACTACCCATTCGAGCTATACGCTCAATTATTATTTACTCTAATGTGTTAGAGAGGAGAAAGGTTGAATATAGAGGAAGTAAACCCACATTTTCGTTGAAGGAGAGTGAAAACCATTTAGTAAAAATCACCCTCAGTGCCCCTGACCAAGATTTTAGCCCCCAATAATAAATACCGTCTTTGGCAAGGTAATCTATTGCAATAGGACGTATTAGACCATTTGACCACCCAAGCCAGTTTTAACAAATTCACATAGCATTGGAAAACAAACTTTAATACTTTAAACTTTAATAACCCAAGGGCCAAGTCAATGATACGACTAAATTAAAAACATACAATTTATTATTTAAGTAGCTACCACACCCGCTCTAGTGGCCGAATGATCTAAGGCGCCATTCTCATGTTGGACTGGCCTGACGAATAATGGTAGATCAGGGTTTTAATTCAAGTTGGAACCACTGGGAAATGTTTCCCCCAAATAGTTTCCCACTTTCCTTCCACCCAAAAGCAAGTAGATTGCCTCTAAAATGTTTAATTCCTCATCCCTAGCCATATAGGGTAATTATCATATACGCTTATAACCTAAACAGGTAGTAAGGCGCGGTGAAAAACCAAACAAATTAAGTGCATACACAATCAAGTTTATGCTTGTCTGTAAAAGACACGCATGTTGCGTTTGTCTATTGGTACAAGGCTTACAAACTCAATTCATGGCACCTATATTGCATTCACGGTAGGAATTACTCTCTGAAAGGTCTTTTTTCCTACCAATATCCTACTATATAGTAGATTTATGGTAGGGAAAAGGGCCTTTCAGAAGTCAATTCCTACCGTGAATGGAATATACCTTCCCGTCAACGGGGAAAAAGTGGAGTGTGATAATAGTGGTAGAATGCTGATATAATAACGATAAAGTTATATTAATTCAATACTTACCTACTTAGTCTACGGTATTGAGAACTCAAACGTTCATTGTCCCACTTAAAAAAGTGCACCACCTATATCTATCTTGAGCTAATTCTATCCAGTCCACCTCATTACACCCTTTCTCTTTGAGGTCCATTCTAGTGTTAATTTCCCATCTGCGTCTTGATCTTCCCATGGGGTTTGCCTATCATTACCCTGAACAAGGTTCTGGAATCTCCAATTCACGCTGCATCTCGTGCCCACCGTAATCTACGAGACTTGATTATCCTTACAATGTCTTGTCATATATATACTAGGTAGGTAACTCATCATAAAGTAACCTCCTACACTATCCAGTATTTTCATCCCTTTTTGGAACAAATATTTTCCTAAGCACTTTGATTTCATAAGAGTTCTTAGTCTTTTTTCTTGCCATGCAAGTCATTGTATGCCAAAAAAGTGATTTTCTCTATTTTATAAAATCACATTCCTTCCCCAGCTCTCGTATTCTTAGGACTATATGTTCCATTTGTCGTTAGTAAGTTAGTAAGTTTGTATCACAGGTGTATAACATGGGTTTTCTAATCAACAACACAAGACCCACCAACTAACTTAATCTATAGATATGTCTAATAAGCCTATAGCCAGTGGAGGCAACCAGATATTCACAATGAAGAGAAGGGTTTTAGAATAAAATAATTTTTGGGGGATATGGAGGAATGCTAGGGGTCACAATTCTCTAATTGCTGAATATCAGGTAAACGAATGGATATTATACGCCTCGAGAAATTATTTAGAAGTGTTTCTCATTTTTACTAGAGTCTGCAATTTAAATTATGTAAGTCACCCTACATATAATGTGTTGTAGCTATTATTTGAGTACTTTTTTCTGCAATTGGGAATTCTTTCAGAATTATAAATATGTGTAATGGTGTACTTTGTTAAATTACCAACTGGTCTTATATATATCGCCTTTTTCTTAGACAAAACTTCAGTGAATTAACTTATATTCTAGTTTTATTTCATACAACCTAGGGTTTTATTGGAATTATTTTCAGTCTTTGGAGGGGGTAACCACCCCAATTGGCGCTTTATCGGTGCAATCCTGCTTTAAACACATCCAACCGTGGCGACTATATATTTACCGATCAGAAATTATGATTAAACCTTATGTAAAGAGTATTAGCCATTACGTCTCAGATATGAACTAGAGACTCCTAAAATCGCGGTTGACTACTTTAACCACTAAGTCAGGGGAAAGGGGACACGCTAAGTCACTAATAACAGTCCCGTCTGTTATTAGACCCTTATATGAGGTGCTATCTGGGTTTTGAACAAGGGTCTTAGATACATGAAATCAACCTATCCTCAAACGACAGGGACGACCGTGGACAGCGGGAAAACTCATTTTCATCCGTTAGGTGAATAATTGGAAAAAACAGCAGTTTCACATCTGTTCCTTCCTGAATTATAGCATCCCCCTATTACACGGCACCCACCCACCCACCCACACACACACACACACACA
>CABFOW010000005.1:613343-655350 GCA_902141385.1 Timema californicum | reverse complement strand
CACACACACACACACACACACACACACACACACACACAACACAACACAAGCAGACAAGGTTGAGCTCCATATGCGTGCTGGAACCAGGCTTGAACTAGCCTTGTCAGCTATTCCCCTCACGCTAAAGTGTGAAGCCCTCGTCAAAAACTCAAGGTGTGAGTCAACGTCACGCTCCAAGCGTTATATCGGTGTAGTTTGTTGTAACCTGTGGGCCTCGTCACTTCCCCTCTCTGTGTGCTCATACAGTGAACTATTTATTTCAACTATTTACTTGTTAGAAGAATAAAAGGTGAAACAAAAACCTGTCCGGCTAGAATTCGGTCGGGTGACACTCGCATGTTTCGGAAGTAATAATTTTTATCGCAAGTTTCAAAACCATGGTAGAGGTCCTAGGGGGAAAAAAGACTCATGTTCACGATATTAATTATTAATAACCTGTAGGGCTCTCGACTTAAGGATAGCACACCTCACATTGACACCTAGGGGCTGGAGTTTAATCCCTGACAGCTGCACAAACGACGTATATACCATAACATTATTACAAATTGCACTTTCTCCATGTAGTGCAGTTCTTCTGAATTTCTTTTACGACTCTTATTTTAAGAAGGTTTATTTCAAGACAAAATCTAGTTAACATCCTTAATTATTCGGAAGAGATTATAAGTGTAATTTAAGAAAATTCAGCCGTATTTGTGTGACGAAGGGATGTCAAAACCACAGTGATTTAAAAAAATGAAAATCTGTTTCAGTAGACCTGACCGAAATTTCAACCTGGACCACTCCATAAATGTAGATCCAGTGTCATGCAAACTTGATGCCCTAGACCATGTGACCATTTGTGCGAGTCCTTATCAAGACCATTCCTCCTCGTGTGAAATATTTATTTTAAAATTAATACGGTTAACATAAGTGCTCCTGACGTCTTAATCTAATGATAAAAGGATTAAAACAATAACTAAGAGAAAAAAAACACAACTTTTGTCGAGAAAAACCGTGGAACACAGCTTTATAAAAACTAAAAAGTGTGCACTAGCTCAACATTTGAACTCAAGCTCTGGCCTCGTGAGAGTAAGGTATCCCAGTCAAACCCAAGGGTGCCGGGTGAACTCCACTGACAGGTTTGTTAGTCTATTCGCCACAGAAGTTGTTGTATCTGACAGATGGCAGAAGACTTTATTTAAAACATTGGTTGAAAGTCACAAATGTTAACCAATGTATAAATAAGTATTATATTAGAACTACTATATATTTTAATTTTTTGCACCCTGTCTTACTACCCACTTGGGTTATACGCATATGTCTTAATTACACTAGTATGTTAGGGATTAATAAGGTTTAACATATATAAAATGGACCAGCATTAGCGTGTAGGGAGAGTTGAAAAATTTGTAAAAACCATGTTGCGTCTCAACTATTTTAATGCTTGCCTTCCTTGGGCAACTGATTAATTATCTTGACACAATATTTCACAGTTGACTAAAATGTATATAATTTCTTCTTCAACTGAATGTTGGCCTTTTTTATTGTAGTAAATTAGAAGGTTTAGAGTAAATAAACACATTGGCACATATGCACTATTTTATTAATATATATTAGACATGTATGTAGATACAAATATTAAACAATTAATATCACATGTCTACTCCCAAGATGTTCCATTTTTTTTCTCCATCTTTACTTTCCATGGCAATGCAAGTCTGTTGAAAATCTTGTTTATTTACCATGGCAACTCAGCTATTCACCCTAACCACAGCACACAATAAACCTATATCTCCTTGTAATCATATTCATATAAAATTCAAAATACATACAACGTTGACTACATCAACCACCCTCAATGCATCCGACCGGGATCGAGCCCCAATCTCCCCAACTTTGGCAGTCTAGTCCAACACTAGGGTAGCGCGTTAGACCACGCGGCCACCGAAGTGGGCAATACTATGATATAGCAATCAAAAGTATTAACAAAAGATTATAATAATACTTCCCATGGGATTACTGTATAAGTGGCTTTTTCGTGTCTTATCAAAAGAACAAAACATACTATCTAAACTATAATTTTTGGTTTTGTTGTGGCGTCAAGAGATATTAGAGTATATTGAAAGACTAAATTAAATATTATAATATATACACTTTAATCTTTTTATAACTGGCCACCAAAATAAAAAAAAAGTGTTTTTATAACTTAGGGAAAGAGCCATACAAGATATTAGTTTAAAAATAAAACCGGTTTATTTTGTAAGCAGATGCACATTATCACAGGTGAAATGGTTCATATGACGTAATCAACGGTATTAATTTCGCCTGGTTCGTTATCTTACTTTTTTGAAGGGAACGCAGCCTTTTTGGAGCTTTCGTTTTTAAAACATTTATAAGTAAACCACAGAGTCCACTTAAAAAAAACCTTCAAATAGTTGTTTACATAAGTTCGTGTATAATTGATGTAAAAACGCTTAAAATAAAAACACAATTAAAAACAAAGTGTTTGTTATGAAAGTTTTGACCGTCAATATTGACAACTCAATATTATGGTATTGTACAATACCCCCGTGGCTTCTTTGGTGCTGACTGACAGCTAACAGCTGACTTCTGACAGTCAACATTTAAGTATACACCTAAATTTTGACCGTCAGAAGTGACAGCTGCTAAACATATGTTTTTGCAGATCATATGGTTTGTTGTAGAGATACATAATTTGGTCAGGTAACTTTTCATAGCCGTCAGTCAGCACCAAAGAAGCCATGGTGCTACTGTAGATTTTGTGGCCCTATAAATAATTACTTTTCCTGTTTGTCACACCATTTCCGTCTGAAGTGGCGAATGGACTCTAGATAGGCTAAATTGTCTCCTAGAATTGGTGTTGTGCCTCTGCGAGACGAAGATGATAATCCCGGTGGGGTCACTTACTCCTTATAAGGTGTGAAAAAATAGGTATAGGAGGTTTGTAGGTCACTCTAATATAATATCTAATATATTTTTGTCAAAGCATCGTACTACCCGTTTGTGTTAATAAGCGTATTTTCGAATTACGCTAATGTAATAGGGATGGATAAGGTTGAATTTAAAGTAAGTGTAGCCGCATTTTCGTTGAAGAATATTTCCATAAATTTTACTCTTTTTGCCTAATGTGAACAGTGGAGTGTGTAGAATGACAAAATTATAATTTAAAGTGTTCAGGGATTTAAAAGTATTAGTTATGTTGTCTAATTGGATCTTTGGATGGAGAAAATTACCATTAGTTGGTTTTATCCCTATTTTTCCTTAATATTCTCTATAGTATTTTTAGTTGGTGCTTTTAGCAAGTTATTACTTTTCTTTGCGCTAGAGTTAGGATTTTAGGAAAGAATAGTGGTTATCAGCTGAGATAGTTTGTAAGTATTGTGCTGCTACACATTTGTGAATGGCCAATACATAAAAATAAAAGTTACTATACAACTTTACACATACGATTTCATATAGTGTATTGTTGATAAGAACTAAAGTTTCAAATGTTAGCTATCTGTAAATCACAATTAAATCATATTTTCTCACAAATAACACATCTTATTTTGATAATTATATAAAATACTCCACATGTATATTTTTTAACAAAATACAGTGCTATCTACCATGTAAGCCACTCCCCAGATATCCATTATTATTAAAAAATTAAATATATTCTTGAAAAATTAAAAATTTATAAAACAATCAGTCATTAGCATTAACCTTAATTATTAACATACTCTTGATATTAAGGATAATAAAAAAAAGATTTACCTTTGGGTATAACCATATAACATATAATTATCAAGTTTAAACGAAATCCATCAAACTATTTCATCATAAGCCATGGGTACATTCATTCTGAGGGATGTAAAGATAGACATGAGGATGGACAGAACTGTAAGACCCACTTTTTCAATTTTAGGGGTGTTATATATGTAATATATTTATACAGGGTCTAAAGTATATTATATATAGCACCTTTATACTAAAACGTTAATATATATCTTAATATTCTGCTCTATATATATTACTGTTTCCACCCTATTGCCTGGGTTAGTTTTTTTTATTCAAGTCATATATTATTTTCCACCACCGACTGGCAAGTCCTGTCTTAGCTTCATATACCTTATAATAAAACTTAACACTAGGACAGGCACAACATACAGTCCCCAGCTGGTAATTTATCAATGTGAGAGGGTTAACCAATATTTTCATCAACGTTAATGTTTTGGCCATTCCAGGAATCGAATTTTGGACCCCTAGTACAGTATAAAGACACGCTACCAATTGAGCTAAAGTGCCGGACCATACATATATTATAATATTATATAACACCCTATAGTAAAACGTTAATATCTATCCTAATATTGAGCTCAAAATATACATGACAACAATAATTTATTTATTTAAAAAGTGATAATCATTAGGTATTTATGTTGGGAGATGCACAGCAGATAACCTTTTGTATGTGTGTGATACTTTTCATACTGACAGTCCAGGCCACCTTTAACTGAAAAAAACTTAAAATCACAAGCGAAGGGAAGGTGACATTTTATGAACGCACCTACATTTGGTTGAAGATATGAAGAACACTTAAACATCGATCATCACTAGAACTGATTATGCCATAAATGTGGTCCCAATTGTGTACGTCTGTTTTATCCTGACCGTAGTATAAGAGAACTCCAACAAATCCCCCACCCCCACCCCCTGTTTCCCAATCCATCTATGACACACGCAGGTATTTATCTATTTATCACCATTAATAATATCCACAATACGTGACAATGTGTTTTAATATTCCATATGAGCCTCGGTTAGAACACAATAGGTGTGCAAACAAAGATTTGCATCATATTTAGTATGTTTTCCGGTCTGTAACTTGCTTTTAGTCTCAACACCCGTCCTGATATTCAGTAAATAGAGGAATGGGAATTCCAAATGGTACACATATCTCCTTGAAACAGTTCTATACCCATAACCTAGCTCAGGGGTATCTATACCCTTTGGAGTTATAGAAACAAAATACTAGGGGTATAGGACTCATTCTCTGAAAAACAAATATCCCATTAGCTATACCCTGATTTTAATAGGAAGCCATTTTAGAAGAAAAAAAAATCATTTGCGACCAACGGTTTACTATATTATTCGTTTCCTAGCTCAGATGATAGCACGTATTTCTACTGAGTTAAGGGTCATGGGTTCAATCCCGGCATGACCGAAAATTTTATCATTAGTGAAATGTGGGTTAACACTTTCACAGTGATGAATTAACAACTGATGACTGGATTGTCTGACTCTCCTAGTCTTAAGTTAGATTATAAGGCATATGAAGCTAGTACAAACCTAGCAAGCAGTAGTGAAAAATATATGACTTGAATAAAATACTGACACAGAACATAGGCTGGAAACAGTAGTGAACGTAAAAGTAAATTTTACCATATTATTATTGTTATTTTGCAGGTATCAATAATATCTACCAAAAGTGACAGCTTCAAATCATGTGACTTGACGTGTAAATATGTCAATCGTCATATGACGTGCTTTCTATGAAAATCTAAATAGGCCTATAGCTTTTGTATTTGTGATTGGTTACTTTTCCATAAATAAATATGATAAAATTGTGACTATTTTCTTTCAGATATTTAGTTTCTAGCAATATCTATAGGGAGAGTAGATTAATTCTTCTGACATATTTTGAAATCATAATAATAGTCTACCTTATAGGACTTGTGATTGTGATGATGATGATGCTGATGATGATTTCAACAATCTGGAGAGGGGAGGGGAGTATGGGAACATCTTAGGCAATCCCATTGGGGGTCTGTAATCGTAAAAAGGATACGAACCCCTGGCCTAGTTGGATAGGTCTCGTTCGATCCAAGTCCAGGTAATAAATTATTACCTGTATATTTATATATATATTTGTCAACTTATTTTGGTTTTTCGCTAGCTCTGCACGTCTTACTACCCATTCAGGCAACTATAAATCTACCCTAATCTAAAACACAATAAAGAAGATGAAGAAAACATACATTTAGATTCGCTTTTAAAGAGAGTGGAAAAACCACAAAGAGAAACAACTAGAATAAACCATTAGTAATTTACCTACTAGAAAATCAAAGTGAATTCTAACCTCTTGAGTCCAAGCTAATCAAGCCAATCGATCTTAAACCCTAAGGAATAAATAACTTAATAACAAGATGACACACTTTGTGTTCTCATGGTCTAGGACGCTACTCTTGCAGTAGACTATATTGGTCGAGTGTACTGAAACGGTTTTTTTCCAAAATGGGTTTGTGTGTACACTTCTTATAAATATAACCTTTCCAATCCTTAAGACTATTAGCGTAATTAGTACATAAGCGTGTAACCCAAACGGGTAGTAAGACGCTGTGTTACAAAAAAAATTATGTTGATCACTTCGGTTGTCACAAGGTTTAAGGCATCATTCTTACAATATACTGGCCTGCTAATGACAGGGAGGTCGCCATTTTAATCCAGTGTGCTAAGCGTGCTTTTTTTCTCGATGGTTATTCACACTCCATCCAGGAAGATGTGGGTACACTAACTCTATTTTTTAACCTTCTTCGTCCCTAATACATTAGAATAATTAGTATAGACACGTATAAGCCGAACAGGTAGTAAAATGCACTGAAAAAAATATTTTAATTTGGGGGTTCCAAAACGAGCTGTGTTGTATTAAAGTATTGGTGTCCCTGGTTAAACTAGCTTAAAAAATATGTGACGAAACAAAATGTCTACCGAAAAGGGTTAATTAGTCGGTTTTAATATTATATATAAATTCAATCCTTAAAAATTGGCCTAAACTGGTGTTAATGAAATTGTGATTCTTCATTTTATACCCAGATGTGTTCTTGGGAATTTCGTTGTAAGTAATCCCCTCATTTTTATACACAAATAAAGCTGTTGTTAGTAGCCACTATTGGCATTAGAGCATATTGCTAATGTTTTATTATAAGTAAATAATAATAGTAATAATAATAATAAAATCCACTTCGATGGTCGAATGGTCTAAGGGCCACATTTAAATGTATAAATACTGAAATGGTTGCATTCAAAAACAATTAATGTTATCACCATCTTAAGTTTAAAACAATCATAATTAAAACTCTGACTATTAAAAAAAATTGATATAATCTTGAGGATTAAATTATTAATCTGGTAAAGAATTGCCTTTGTAAATAAATGGTAATGTGCACAGCACATACTTTATCTTTCTTAAAAGAGAGATTTTACACACAAAAAAAAAATTGCAAGATTTTTGTGAAACGAAATAATATAGCCTACATTGTTGCAGACACAATCCACCAAAGCTCATGAATAAAATAATATACACTGTTGCAGAAATATTGAGAAAAGAGGAATTTATATGTCCAACTAAGAGCATAGCAATCAATTTTCCATATCGAAAAACTCTATGAATTTATATATATCCACGCATAACTTGGTCTCATGACCATATATTTCAAATAAAATATTTTTATTTTTAACAGTACTTCACTTTTACAATGATAAGTTATTTCTTATCTCAAATCGTTTCGCAGATATGATAAAAAAATGGCATATTTCTTCTTATTTAAAGTACCCTAAATTCATTCTAATGAAAAAATATGAGTTGTTGTTTTGTTTGTAATGTTAAATAGTGCCTATTTACAAAAAATATTCAAAATGGTTACAGTGGACTTGGGAAAAAAGGTTTTTGCTTTTTGTCCTTCAGGAAACTCTATCCCACTTCAGTAGCCGCATGGTCTAAGGCATTACTTTCGCAGTAGATTAAACTGCCGAATACGGGGNGGTTTCGATCTCAGTTGGGTGTACTGAGGCTAGTTTTTCCTAAATTATTTTCTATTCTCCTTCCACCCAAATGTGGGTACACTTCCTCTTAATTAAACCTACCTAATCCCTAACATATTAGTGTAATTCGTACATAGGCGTATAATTAGAACAGGTAATAAAATTTAGTGCTTGGAAAAAATTAAATTCTACTTTTAATTTTAGTGTTCGATATGTATTTAAAAATTCCCAGGGTGAACCTTATGAAAACCTTAGTTACTAAGTTTTAGTCTGATCGGTAACAAAATCTCGGCTCTAATCTGAGAAACAGACACACACACAGATAAACGGCATCGTGGAAACCCCTTTTTGGTTTCAGGTAGTCATGAAACGTCAATATTTTTCAAAATCTCAAGTTCGATCTAGTTTCTAAGATCACAATACTCATCTCTCCAAAGGGTTAAGTGAAACTAAAAAGAAGAATCAAATTGCATTATATATTGTTTCATTAAAAGCTACATGATCCGCACAGAATAATGAATAGAGCAAAAAGCTTGACATGCATTGGTCTAGGAAGTCATCACTCTTGATGAAATGTGGACTGACGATGACAGGTAGATAGGGGTTTAAATCCAGGTTGAGATATTGAGGGAGATTTTTCCTAAACGGTTTTCCACCTTCATCTTACACAAGTACGGATACATTTATTTTAGATTACACCTTATTCCTATTCTATTAACGTAGTTAAAATTCGTATAGCCTGGAGGGGTAGTAAAATTTGGTGGGGAAAAAAATTATTTTAATATTTGTATTAGCCTTAAAAAGCCTAGCGTTTAGTAATACATTAAAATAATTTCTCATATAAGGTAGATTTAATATCTACCTTATATGAGAAATTATTTTAATGTATTACTTTATTTGTATAAAAAAAGTCTTGTTTATGTAAGCTTACCTCACACTCTCACTAACCAATACGAGCTAAGAATAAACAGAACATACAAATAATAAAAACAATATTTTAATCAAGCAGTTATTACGAGTTTTTTAAATTATTTATGGGTCATCCTAATGGCGGATGGTTCAGGTTTAAAGCCTGGTAGGGTTTACTGATAAGAGTTTTTCCACTCTACCTCTACGCAAATGTGGATACACTTACTCTATTCAACATTCCTCATACCTATCAAATAATCTTAATTAGTTTGTAGATGTGTAACCCGAACAAGTAATGAGACACGATGACAACAAAATACGTTTATGGGTTCTTTCCAAAAAAAGCATTAGTCTTTATAAAGTACCTATTTATATTAATAGCCATAAGATTTTGTTGCACTATTTAAATTTAAACATATCAAAGGAACGTTAAAGCCTATTTTAGCATTACAATAGTCTCGCCATATGTAGTGACAACTCTGTTATATGATTTAGAGGAATATGTTAACCCCACAAAACCTCTTTGGATCCAGAAAAATACTAAATAGTTTGTTTTATATTATGTTGTTTCGTTTTATAATAATGACATAAGAGACATGTCGAAAACCAATGCTGTATTTCTAAGAAGTTTGCTATTTTAAATCATATGTTTCATTAATGGGGTATCGTTATCTAATTACATTATGATGCATTACCATAATATGGCACCGAATTAATTTAAATGATCTAATTTACCTGTTGCACGTGCTCTTAATTGGGTTGAAATTAACAGCACAAATCTGTTTTCAAATTGCGCCTGATATTTTTTAATGAATATGAAACCAGGTACATCGTTCTAAGTTGCACCAGTGCATTTATTTGCACCTTTCAGTAAACCCTGGACCATGATTGCTAGTGTTTTCCAGCCAGTTTCCTAGTCATAATTAGTAGGTAGATGTCGCCCTGTATTATTTAGTATAGCGCCGCACTTTAGTCGTACTAGGTATTACTATGGAACTGGCTCTTAGTATATAATTATTTGTCAATAAGCATCCACCTTTTCTCTTTCTCTCTCTTTCCAATCAACAGATAAACTTAAGGGATGGGAAGATTAAATATAAAATGTTGTTGCTCCCTCCAACATTCAAACAAATCTTTATAGTAGGACTTTCAAGCGGTGAGGAATGGGGCTAATTTTTAAATTTCGATAAACCCCATGAAATCTAGTCAATTTTTTCAGCGTGTTCTTTAAATAAATAATCAAATGGCTTAGGTAAAACTGCTACCTTCAGGGTAAACTAAACAGAAAATCATATAAATTGAGAGCGGGATTTTATTGGTAAGTTCTATATGAAGAAAGGGGTTTTGATTATTTAGTAAAAAAAAAAATTGATAATTTTATTTTATT
The DNA here is from genome assembly GCA_902141385.1 of Timema californicum. NCBI lineage: Eukaryota > Metazoa > Arthropoda > Insecta > Phasmatodea > Timematidae > Timema > Timema californicum. Next base: position 645,251 of record CABFOW010000005.1, on the reverse strand, counting down.
TTTTGATCTACTTTTCAAATACTCTGAAGAAAAGGCAAAGCTTTAAGAAAAGGCCATCAATCATGAAGCGATATGGGGGAGAGGGAGCTTTAGATTGAAGAGTTTTCAAAAGTTATAGGAAATGGGAAGGATGGTTATCATTCTCGTCTAGTACTTAGATGTCAGAAGTGTCCCTCAAATCTTCTCTTCTTTTTTTATACAAACAAACATTTAATTAGTAAGAAAAACAAACTTGAATGACCTACCAAATAAAGTTTAAAGATTATGGTTTTTCTCGGTTGGGTATTTCAAAGGAAAGGGGTTGAAGTTGAAAGATATAAAAGGGTTGAAGCTGCTCTAAGCCAAATGAAATAGCACCTTAGGCTTCTTCTACGCAGTGACGTCTATAAAACCCATATAAAGAGAGAGAATAAGAATAAAAATGAAAAATGACCTTTTTCCTAATGTGCTGTGGTAGTTTTTATTTCACTAGATTCCTTAAGAAATCTTAATTTGAAAAGGTACTTTGAATAAATAGTTAATATTGGTTAGATAGGTTTTTTAAATTTTATGTACATTATTTGTTATAATCGAAGATAGCCTATTATATGATTTGCATCTGCTTCTAAGGCCAATTTGTAGTAATTATTAAGGTTACATAATATATTTTAAAAAAAAACTAATAGATCATGTTTAGAAACATTCCTAACTATGACAAAAAGTATTTAACGCCTTATTTGTGATAACTACATCAAACGTTACACTATTCTCGCTTAGTATTTGACTGACTCATAACAAAATCAGGTACTTTAATGATTCCTATAAGTAGTTTGAGAGTATATAATCTCTACGCCTAAAAATGGAATTCAATAAAATAAGAGCTTTGAAAATTAATAATTATAAATATTTAAAGCCTTCCAAAATGATATAAACCAAAAATGAGGGATGATACGTAAGCCAATGATGGAGCTTGACGTTTTTTGTTCCCCCAAACTCGAAATAATGAATCCTAAAATTATATTTGTCCCCACGTATATCTGTTTTACTAACTTTCGTGTTTATGTTTATTATGTGTTGGGCTACAACCATAACCGCAGTCAAACTGTATGTAATGAATGTTATATCGTCGCAATTAGAGGAGAGACCATTATTTGAATTATATCCTTAAAATTAAGGGTCGCTTACAAATGATTGATTTAACAAAATGGTTATCACAACTTTTTTTAAATCGAATAATTGATAAGTGTTTTATATTTTAAATAAACTTGTTTTAATCAATAAAGTGTAGAGTACTGTTAATTTATTTATGAAAATAAAAATCGTTTGAAAATGGCCTTAGTATTTTGTTTAAATTGGTACCTGGATATATATTTTACTATAGGGCCTAGATAATATTAAGTGGGTGTTTTTAGAGAATAATTTATTTGAGGATTATATAGTGAAGCCAATTTTTTTTTTTTTTTTTTAGTATTATCTTAGAAGGGTCAAAATATGTTTCCTACAGATAACATGAACTGACGTATAGAAATATCTAACCGCCTTTGTAGCTTAGAAGATTGGACTGTATTTGTATTGACGGAGTTCAATTTCACTTGGTGACGCCATAGACCACCTAAAGGCCTTAAACTACAGATATAACTTACCAACCACGTTTTGTAACCAGACGTCCTTAGGTTAAGTCTGTTTATAACAGAAAACACGATTTTACGATGAATAAAATTGTATCCATTATATTTTTGACTAAATATGAAGATCATTCTCATTAAAAACCTTTTAAGAAGTGTTTGTGTTCTAATGAATTGTACTCATAAACAATATTATAAATAAACCTTATTAAAAAGCAGTCTCGTTTTATCAAGGCAAGTTCATTAATAAAGCGAAGTCAAATCGATTAAACTTTGACTGTGTCTATCATATCTCATTAGTTATCTTGACCGTTTTAACTTTTTTTTTGTTGGAAAACAACTATTTTCCTAGAAAGAACACATCTAGTTTAAAAAAAAAGTTTTTGTAGACCTTTTCACAATATTTTCATTTCTATATAAATTATTATTATTAGCACCGCGTCTTACTACCCGTTCGGGTTATACGCAATTACGCTAATGTGTAATGGTAGGGTGATTGTGTGATGAAATGGAGGACCTACAGTTTAACGTGGAATCCGAACCACGGTGGAGGCCTGGCATTCCCCACATTCACAAGATGTCTTGTCAGAGGTGAAAGAAGGGTTAGGTAATCAGATAAATCTGTGCCGGGACCGAGGATTGAGCCCCGGACCCCCAGCACAGAAGTCCAACACCTTACCCCTAGACCACCAGGTCACCCTTCTATATAAATAATTTCCAAATTTCTTACTAATATTTTTTTTTTAAGAATGTTTTCAAAATTGTTTTAAAAGCAATTATAAATATTTTGTAGAATCCTAAAGGACAATGGTTTTGAAATTAGTGTTATTATTTGCAGGCTTAGTTAAAGTTTTCAGGACCAGTTTCATGGTAACACTTAGTATGTCTCAAGTGTGATCATATACAGAATAGAGGATGACACTTACCTAAATCAAAATGGAATGGGCCAGTTTCATATGGGAGACTGGCCCATTCCCGTCTTGTAGGTGTCCTGTATTTAGTAAAGCACTGCACTTGAGGCAAACCACTGCACTTGAGTCTAACCACTGCACTTGAGGCATATCAAGTCTGATTACGAAACTAGCCCTTAGAGTTTGATGCTGCCGTTTTAAGCTTCTTCAAAGAGATATAAATTGTTGTGGTAACGTCACATACTGCAGTACCTCCAGGATAGGGTTGCCACCTTTCCAAAAAATAGAACATATATTTCTAACTGATGGAATAGAGGATATCTACTCTGGAGAAATAGTAAGTATTACATGACTTCAGAAGATATTTGAGGTTATTTATATGTGTATTAAGTGAGAGGGTATAATGAATGTAACTGACTTATATTTTTGAAGGCAATTTCAAGATTTGGATCTAATTAATGTCAACTCTAATCTTATGATATTTTTGGTCGCCACGTCTCACTATCTGTTTGGGTTATAAGCTTATCTACCAATTATGCTAATGTATTAGGGATTAGGGTGGCTGAGTTTAGTGGAAGTGTACCAACATTCGCGTGGAGGTATAGTGGACCAACTATAGGTGCAAACAGACTTAGTACAACTGACTACTGCCATACTTCCATCATTGGCAATCTAATCTCTTGCAAAACTTCCGAAGCGGTTGTTTTAAATGTTCAAACTTGGTTTAGTCACATTTTAAAATATTATAAACTCATGAACATTCAACACCAGGGTTGTTAAGAGACAACTTATATACAAATGAAATAGTGGAGCGTTTATAATTATAAAAATAAAACGTAGGATTACAACTAAAAATTCAACTAGAATATTGTTGTAAAAGTAGTAAACAATTATTTTCCCAGGCCTCCACCGTGGTTTGGATTCCACGTTAAACTGTAGGTCCTTCATTTCATCTCACAATCACCTTACCATTACACATTAGCGTAAGTGAGTATAACCTGAACGGGTAGTAAGACGCGGTGCTAATAATAATTATTATTATTTTCCCCTTTACAACCCATATGTTTGAGGATGTAAAACAATAACATAAAATAAAATGAGTATAACCCTACTCCCAATTGAGAGAATGAATGAGGCCGCCTTCGTGCGGCGACCAGGCAATGTCATATATAAAGTGCGGAATTGTCAAGAGGGAAGTTTGCCCCGCGGGCTCACCGGCGGTTGCATCGAGGCCAGTTGAACCAGGCTACAAGTTGATAGGGGCAAGCGACGAGTTGACATGTGGCGGCGATACGGGATGCTAGCGGGCAGCCAATTATCACCCTGAAAAACCTGATTTTCGACACACTCGAAGGCGCATTTCTACACCAGTTAATTATCAGTTGTTGTTGGGAGGGGAAACGAGTCAATGTCCAAGTTGAAACCACCTGTTGGTCTTGTATTCCTACTCTAGTAGTGGTAATGGTTAATTAGCATTTTACCTGAGTGAACAGGATGAATAAGGTGAACAATTTTAATGCTGGTGATCAAACACAGAAATTGATACGACCTGAGGGAACAGGATTAATAACGTGAACAATTTTAATGCTGGTGATCAATCACAGAAATTGATATACCGTGGTTTGGATTCCACGTTAAACTGTAGGTCCTTCATTTCATCTCACAATCACCTTACCATTACACATTAGCGTAAGTGAGTATAACCTGAACGGGTAGTAAGACGCGGTGCTAATAATAATTATTATTATTTTCCCCTTTACAACCCATATGTTTGAGGATGTAAAACAATAACATAAAATAAAATGAGTATAACCCTACTCCCAATTGAGAGAATGAATGAGGCCGCCTTCGTGCGGCGACCAGGCAATGTCATATATAAAGTGCGGAATTGTCAAGAGGGAAGTTTGCCCCGCGGGCTCACCGGCGGTTGCATCGAGGCCAGTTGAACCAGGCTACAAGTTGATAGGGGCAAGCGACGAGTTGACATGTGGCGGCGATACGGGATGCTAGCGGGCAGCCAATTATCACCCTGAAAAACCTGATTTTCGACACACTCGAAGGCGCATTTCTACACCAGTTAATTATCAGTTGTTGTTGGGAGGGGAAACGAGTCAATGTCCAAGTTGAAACCACCTGTTGGTCTTGTATTCCTACTCTAGTAGTGGTAATGGTTAATTAGCATTTTACCTGAGTGAACAGGATGAATAAGGTGAACAATTTTAATGCTGGTGATCAAACACAGAAATTGATACGACCTGAGGGAACAGGATTAATAACGTGAACAATTTTAATGCTGGTGATCAATCACAGAAATTGATACGACCTGAGGGAACAGGATTAATAACGTGAACAATTTTAATGCTGGTGATCAATCACAGAAATTGATAGGACCTGAGGAAACAGGATTAATAACATGAATAATTTTAATGCTGGTGATCAAACACATAAATTGATATGACATGAGGGAACAAGTTGTAAAGGGTAAGGGTATCCTTTGGAAGATTATCTAATCTTGTACTAAGACACCAAGACAAAATTGTTCCAGTCACTTGAGGTGGATCTGACCTATCATTCTTGAGAAACTGGTATGAATCCTTCTTTCTATGGATATAATTATGCCTTTGTTTGGTTTGAAAGTAAAAAATACAAATAAGTTATGGAGACCACTAGAGTTGCAATTGCTACCACCTTCAAATTGCATGTGATTCAATTCCACTAATAATGATTGCAATGACCGGATGAGAGCTCTCCGAATTGAAGAGGAGATTTTACATATTTTCATCTGGTGTGGACTGAATCCTATAGACAGGGTAGTTTGGAATTGTGCTTACCGCATACCTTAACCATTCCACTAATACCCCTTGCTCTAGCTGGACCTCAACCATAAATAAAATAGAGATAACATTCACATTAATTATTTCACGTCGATAATAAAAGCCTCTTCAAAGATTAGAACTTAAGCTTCTGCGTTGGACACAGATAAGGGGTAGTTCAACCATTAAATTCATATTACATTTATTAGCCCCCAATATTTTCACGAAACAAAAAGTCAAGAGGCATTATCCCTTTCTTAATTGTGTACAAGGTTTATTACTCTAATAGGATAGGGATGAGAAGGATATAATTCTAAATGTAATGTTCCGTAATCTACGGGAGAAGCATTTAGGAAAAAAAACCTCATTATTACTAGGTTTCAAACCCCGATCTCCCCGTCATGAACTGTGCAGTCTATTATAAGAGAGAAGCTTTAAACCATTAAAATTATATTTGTATATTTCTACAATGTTTTTCTCCTTGAGAATGGCTTATCTTCAACACTTAGGTTATTTAATACTTTTGTTTGCACTGTATCTTATTTCCCATCAGAGCTATTCTAACTATGCCAATAGAGTAGGGAGGAGAAAGGTAGAAACTAAAGGAAATATACCAGTATTTTCGTGGCGGTAGCATACGAAGCCGTTTATAAATAACCACCCTTAGTACATGACAGAGGTTTGAATCACGGCATCTTAGTCACGGTAAAACCACACCAGATAAGCCTGATATTAATTAATACACGTACACCAAGATGAAAGTAATTATTAACCATTTGATATAGCAACCACTATGAGGAGGGTGTTTAAGCCCTTAGGAAGTGCACCCCCATCAGCATAGAGCCTGGAAAAATCACGAGTGAATAATCCGATGCAGATAACAATCCTGATTTTACCCGGATGGAATTGAACCCTCGGCTCTCAATCAACGAAAATCAATTGTAATGTTCTATAACTTCTTAGAACATGTGATCACCATTGTGGGTATAATGACCAGGGGAAATATTGATAATAAAAGTATTCTCTAATTAATATTTTACTCATCCCTTCGATTAGGTGTGTCAAACTCGTTTGATCAAAAGGCCCACATTGAAAATTAACAATAGTGAGGGGACCGCATTTCATAAAATGGAAAATTATCACCATCTTGTTTTTTTATACTCAATTTTATAATATTTACTACTATAAACTTAATTAAATTATTATATTTTAATTTTTAAGACTTACACTCTATTTTTCACCTAAAACTTAAAACTTTTTACCACAGAAGGAGAGTGGGCTAGGTTTTAAATCTTGTGCTGAAGTCACTTGAATATTTTATGACAAATGCGATTCTTAAACCCGTGATATGTTGGGTGTTTGTAAACTTTCAAAAAGAGAAACCTCTCTTCACACACTTATGTGCTGCCAAACATTGCACATATATGTTCTGAAAATTTAACAGTTTTTAGGAAGAGATATCTGGTAAGTGAAGGGAAAATATTTGGTAGACAAACCACATACATTGCTAGATTTTCATATTTTAATAACCAATTTTCAAATGTCAAGATATAAAGGAAGTATTTTTATAAAGTCTATAGTAAAATGGATCGAGCCACATTGTAAGTTGGTTCAGCACACTTCCCCACTCTTACTCCACACAAATTTAGGTACAATTACTCTGAAATTATACCTACCTCATCACTATTAAACGAGCGCAAATAATAGATATGTATGTCCCGAAAGAGTACTAAGACATGTTGGAATAAAACAACATATATAATTAAAGTTACTTCTGGATATTTCAAATGACGCTTTAAAAAGTGGGGTATGATTAGTCCTCACTACACTCTCATTGGGAGGTTACTGGTGCCATTCACGCTCAAAGCGTATTTACAAATTTGTTATTGTCATTTACCGATATTGTGTCTCAAATTAATTACTGTTGATTCAGCATCTTAGAACAAGCTAGGTTACTTTCTCTTAACTGATTTTAAACATTATGACTAAGAAGTTGGCCTTCAAAGTCCACAAGGAATCTTGCTATTAATGTCTCGCGGGGGTAGTTGGACACTTTTTAAAACGTAATGCTCTAACAATCTTGCACACACCATGAGAAAACTGTCAAAATGGCTCTTAGCCTAACAATTATGTCACACAGCATAAGCCCAAGCTGTCATATCACTGGTCACTTTGATGCATTGATGATCAAGCCAACCAACACGATTTTAATATTTAAATGATCTTTTCACCAGAATGAGGCCGGCTAGTTAAATTATTAATCAAGTGATACCTTAATTATTATTACTACTATTATTATTAGTAGTACCGCGTCTTACTACCCGTTCGGGTTGTACGCACTTACGCTAATGTGTGATGGTAGGGTGATTGTGAGATGAAATGGAGGACCTACAGTTTAACGTGGGATCCGAACCACGGTGGAGGCCTGGCATTCCCCACATTCACAAGATGTCTTGTCAGAGGTGAAGGAAGGGTTTGGTAATCAGATAAATCTGTTCCGGGACCGAGGATTGAACCCCGGCCGCCAGCACAGAAGTTCGACACCTTACCCCTTGACCGCCAGGTCACCCGATACCTTAATAATCTTGAGTACAACATGAGGCAGATTGTGCTAACATTGATCACGTTGACTCCCTAATGACACAGAACTTGGACTACTTTACAATCATTTGTCAGGTTGAGTCCCTTATGATATTTCCCACAGAATGAGGCCAACTGTCCAATTGCTAGAAATATTGATATCCTTACGAGCTACTGTCTTGATCACAGCACCATGCCAATGGGCGAATAATTGTTCACGTGGAATATGACTGAGCTACTTTAATGTCTACGTAAAATGAGCTTTACACGCCCATATAAGGGTGCTACTATTGACAAGCAATTTTCCAAGTAGAAATTGACAGGTTTATATGGAGACGATGGATGAGAAGTCAATATATTTGTTTTTCCGGTAGAATCTTGATCAGATGGGGGCATCTATACAGTGTACACTAGCCCCATGGCATTTTTAGTGCTGACTGACAGCTCACAGCTAACAGTTGAAGGCTTTGAAAAGTTACCAGACCAAATTATGTATCCCTACGCCTAACCATATGATCTGAAAAAACATGTGGTTAGCAGCTGTCACTTCTGACGATCAAAATTTAGGTATATACCTAAATGTTGACTGTCAGAAGTCAGCTGTGAGCTGTCAGTCAGCACCAGAGAAGCCATGGGGCTACTGTATGTTGTTCGTTTAAAGTGATGTAAAAAGTGACTGCAACACATACAATTTAATCAACTCATATCTATATATTTGCAGAGATAATAATTATTCAAGAACTAAATAAGACAATATCAGCTAGAAAAACTAATAAAATACGTCAAAGTAAACAAACCTATTTTGCTACCATCTATTTAATACAATTTCCTCAAGAGTGTCTTTTGGTGGGAGCGTTGAATTTGCACTGTATGTTAAAATCATTTATTTGAAATAAAATATTAATTAATGATTTCATAAAATGGTTTGGATGGATAATAGCTAAAAGGGAAAGAAGATTTGAAAAAATACCGATTGAAGTTGAAATTAAGTATCAAGAATCAAAGTGTATAGGAAAATATCTAGTCTCCACTAAAGAATATTAATTTAAAACAATGTTTTATCAACAGTATTATATTTTAAAATATTCACAATAAAAAAAATCTGTATTAAAATAACTTTTTCGCAATTGTATGTAAAACTGAAGACTGAAGCTGAAAGAAACAATTTAGAGGTGATGACGTTGAAAAATTGTTTATTGCATATTGTAGTCAAACAAGTGGTTATGGCTTTTATGAACATGGACATGAAAAATGGTCTGTGTAAGGGTGCAAGGCTCATAATCCATAGGATGCATAACCATAAATTACACAAATGTTAAATGGGCTCTCAGGTCTTAATATTCCCTTTAAGTTTCTCTAGGACCCACTTCAGTGGCCGAATGGTCTAAAGAATCACTCATATGTTAGACTGGCCTGCTATTGACTAGGGGATAGGAGTTCAAATGCTGGTTGGATCTACTTAGAGTGGTTTTTCCTAAATGGTTTCCAATATTCCTCCTCTCAAATGCGCGTTGATTACATCTAAAATATAATTCCTTCCTCATCCCTACTCTACTGGACGGAATATCAGATATGCGTATAACCAGGACAGGTGGTAAGACGCAGTGAAAAGAAATAGGAAAAACATTCATATTTGATTAGCTTTCGAACTAAGAGCCAAGTGAAAACATTCAATAGTGTCAGGACATATATCCCTAAATCCATGTTTAGTCACGGGAATTGTATGATGCACTTTCTGGAGCTAATAGAATAGGTGTATAGGACATCAACGTTCAAGTTCTCAAAGATCCGGACCTCAAGCTCAAGAGATTACATTCGGGAAATACATACACTTAACGTCATCTAGCCAGAAGAGTTTGGGGGGATTTCATAACTTTCAAAATCAATATCTTTATACAGCTCTATAAACATTTTATGTTCTCTACTTTTATTATTTAATTCAGTGCCTTTAACTGATTGCATGTCCAGGTTAGCTTTTTTTTGTTGTTGTAAATTAAAAAACAAAGCCCCATTAATATGGCCTTAGCTGGTTCTTAACCCCTTTGAGAAAAACATAGGACTGTAGTTACTTAAATACTGTCATAATACAGATATCACTCACAAGCAGTTATGGTTCCTGATGCGTTCTACAAAAATACGAGGGCATTTATATAGTTAAGTCTACCAACAATAAACTAAATATATTCGTGCTATGTTCACTAAAAATAATGTCATTAACTAATAATGCCCGGACAGAAAAACTTCTCAAATTAAGGATGCCACCCTGGTAAAAGTGACTAAGCTTCATTGCTCTAAACTTCCGTTTCCAAAATAGTGTGTCGTTACTTAGTGTTTGGGTCATCATGGGTCTTATGTCGCTTTTATTCAACTAAATAATATAGATAGGGTCATATGATAACTAGACTCCACTAGCTAAACCAGATAATGTAATAAGTAACCTAACCTCAGTGAGTTACTTTAGACGGTGTTGTAAGACGGTGTGGCTGATTGATGTTTTGAGTCAGAAAACAGAAATTAACTATTACAGATAATAGTGGTTATTTTTCCACAGGGTTTCAATTCCTAAAAACCACAGTGAATTAGCTGTTATACAGTAGCAAACCTATTAGGCCCATAGTTGACATTGTTCTTCAGTCAGTCTATGCTCTCTAACCTAGATGGTGTAGGAAATTAACCTGCATTAGTAAAAAAGAGTGGATTCTTTCTTCAGGTAATCTTCACTAACTAACGGCGTTTTCATAGTAATGGCATTATTTGACAGATAGAAAAGTTTATATATCTACTTACACGTATCGATATGTCATTTCATGTAATATGTAGCTACTTTTGATTGATATTATCAATACCTATAAAATAACATTAATATAGCAGTAGAAAATTATAAATTTAGGCAGAGAAAATTATATTGGTAGTCTCTAAACGACCTTTCTATGAAAATTAAACTTTGGAGGTAATACATAGCGTTGTAAGACAGTGTTTATAAGCTTCTCTAAATGATGTTTAACATGCAACATTTTCATAGATGTTCTAGATGAAATTGTAAGACAACTAGCCTTCACCAGATCCTCTAAACGGTGATTTTAAATAGTTATAGTTTCTTGGAGTTTTAGATGGGATTTTAAAACATATGGCCTTCTTATGATCCTTTAAACTATTTTTCAAAATAGCTAGTTCGAATTAGAGGAATTTATAAGGTATCACGTCTAAACTATTTATTTTATAGTTTCGTTTTAAACAAGATAAACTTTACGAGCGCGTTTCAATGGCTGTGTAGGCTTGCCACTTCCTCTGGCTCGTCCATAATATGGCATCGTAAGCAAGCTAGCCTCTAGTAGCCAGGATGGGGTAGAAACAATGAGGTTCAAGGGTGAAGTGATGTCTCGTTAATTGAAGGAATCTGGTTGGCGCCACGGATCTCCCCAACTTGGTTGGGGGGAGGGGGGTAGACAGCCCCCTCTAATAATTTCACAGGCAAGAGATGAAGGGTCTTCAGCTCGACTGGGGGAATGTCCGCTTCACCGTGGTGGTGGTGGTGGTCTTACGTTTGCAAGAGTAACGTACGGTCAAATCCACATCTCTACTGCTGTTTTATAGCACATATTATCTGCATGTATACTGAAACACATTTAAATCTTGCTACCACGTGTCACATCAGTTATAGTACTTTTTATGTAATTACAAGCTTCGGATAGTATTTTTAGCAACACGTAATACCAACAGTTCAAGTTATACGCATACGTATTAATTACGCTGGTGAATTAAGACTGTGAGAGGTTGAATTTAGAGGAAGTGTACCTGAATTTGTGTGGAGGGAGAGAGGAAAACCATTTTGGAAAAACCACTCTCAATAAACCCGACCAATATTCGAACACCAACCTCTCTGTCATCATCAGTCTAATGGTGGTACAAGACATCTAGATATAAACTTCCTAATCCCTAAAACCATTAGCGTAATTAGTACATAAGTATATAACCCGAGTAGGTAGTAAGAATAAGTACTAAAAAAAGTGTGGAAATAGACCTAATTACTAGAGGGACCTGGTAGTCTAGGATTAGGATATCAGACTTCTGTGTTAGGGGTCTGAGGCTCAAACCACGGGCCTGGCACAGATTTATTTGGTTAACAAACCCTTCTTTCACCTGTGGTAAAGTGTGTGCCTTCACGGCTTGTGAGTGTGTGGAATGCCAGGCCCCCCACCGTGGTTCGGAACTCACGTTAAACTGTAGGTACCCTCTGCTTTCCATCATCATTATTCTCACGTATCCTATCATCTGGGGATTTTTTTTACCCTGACTATATTAACTCGGTTTCTAATATTTATCCCGAGTCCTAAAATTGGGGATGATGGATTTCCCCTTAATGGTGTCCCCAGTTCATAAATTAATTCCTCCATAAGCCAGAAAAGCAAAGGTAAATTAATTTAGAATGGCTAAGATCTAGATTCTAGAGCATTAGCCCCACCCCAGATCTAATTACTTTTCTGGTGTTCATATAAGGTTCTTACTATGAACATTATAATTAATTTTAATTTGAGACCCAGAATCTTTGAAAATTATTGTACCTTGTTGTGAACTGCATCCGTGTTGACTTGGATTAATGCATTATTCTCGTGTTAGACTGGACTGTTTGTGACGGTAATATCAGGAATCGACGCCCAGTTAAGTGTGAGGAGGGCTAATTTTCTTAAATGATTTCACACCCTATTGCAGGTGCATTTATTTTGAAACTATACCTATTCATTCCTAATCCTTTAGAGTAAATAAGTTATACGTGTAGTCTGAGCGAATAGTGAGACGCGGAGGGTAATAATATAGCTCGTATAAACAAAATATGTTATTTTTGTTGAATTTACAAGTTTTGGTATTTGTTAATCACAGTTTTATTTAATTTAAATATAATTTTGAATAACAAAACTGTATGGTTTTTAGTTAATTTAGTTTGATTAGATCGGTGAGCTAATTTTATAATCATAAGCTAAACGTAATATTACGATTAATATGAATGCATTCTATAACATAGCTATCCAATCAATTTAATAAATTCAAACTAAATAATATAAATATTTTTTAACAACACTATACTAAGGTTATTACTAAGCATATTCTTATAAATTTCCATAGCTTTTTGATAAAAAGTAAATTTGAATTTATTTTATTGTCACTCAATTATTAGTGCGCACTTGTCGTGTTGAGCTCGACTGCTGAGGACGGGGAGATCGAGGTTCGAATCTCGGTCGGGTGAACTGGGTGTGGTTTTTCCCCAAATGGTTTTCCACTCTCCCTCCACGCAAATGCAGGTTCACTTCCTCTAATTCAACCTTTCCAATTCCTAGTCCATTAGAGTAATTAGTACTTAAAGCGTATAACCCGAACGGGTAGTAAGACGCGGTGCTAAATATTATTATTATTATAATTATTGGTGAAATTAAGATTTAACAATATATTCAATTATTCATTTGATTTTATATTATAGTTCAATATATGTACTTTGTTGTGCTATTATTTTCCTTTAAATATTAATTGTTTAAATTAATTAACTATTCCTGGATGCACTTGCTAAGTAACATAGACTACTTCATAAATAGAAAATGTTGTATTTATTCATGTTTGAATCTATTGAATGGATTTCCTAAACCTTTTTTATACATACTAGCTAAAACTAATTATTTTGTGGTCCAACCCAAATATAAAAAATGTAATTCAAATACAAAATTTTACATTCAAGATTTTAACTGATAATTTTTGGGAAAATATATATTTATTTCATTTATTTGAGGAACTTAACGTACATTTTCTGAACCGACTTATTATGTCCGCACAAAACTTATAAACTAACTTAAAGGTATAACCGGAACAACACCCAACCCCCGGCCGTTAATTGTCACCAATTAAAATTTTTCCCGCCGTGCAGGGAATCTAACTCAAGATATTAAGCTCAGAAGACAAAACACGCTACTGACTTAGCTAAGGTGTTATACTAATTTAGAAAATAAAGTAACATTTAAAACGCGGTATCATGAATAATTTGTTTTATGCCAATGGAATAAAAATGTGAGTGGCATAAAAAAAACTTGTAGTTGTTTTCCTCTAAAATAGGGAAAATAAACGACCAAACACAAATGGAAAACAAACTAGTTTGTAGCAGATTGTTAAATAAAGTTTTGAGTTCAAGTAACTTGTGGAGATGTGATGTTTCGACAACATCTCAAGTCTAAAAGTCAGGGGTGCTGCTGACAAACACTTTATATATCCTACTTCCGGTTATATATGATTCGTCTTAAAGATCGCCAGAATGATTCCTTGCATCAAGATTAGGATAATATTTACAATTTTACGATAACAAATATTTATTTTTAATTCAATTAAGTGAAAAATAACAGTTTAGATAGGGGAATCAAAACAGAGGTTGGTTTGTAATTTTTTGATTAATTAAATTTGATTTAGTTATAAGCACTGAGACTGTGGACCATCATCACGTTTCATCAGTTTTGTGATACACATAGAATACCACACTTTATTTTTTAAGTTGTATTAATCCGATGAATCTCGGATTATTGCATTGGTGATTGTTTTCCTGTAGGTTTACCAATCTACCTACCATACAGCCCCCTAACCCCTTACCCCACCAGTGTGCACGCAGTTCTTATTAAGGTGGGGATGTACAGGACACGAGAAAAGGTGTTTTTGCAGTTTTTATTGCAAAACCTTTTTTTGGTAGAAGGAAATCAAATAGTTAACCAGAAGAAAAATATAGTTCAATTTTATTTAAACGGTGATATATGTCAAGGTTGTCCTAGAATTTAATGATAACTTTTGATCGTCATTTAAAAGTTTCTCATCTAATGACACTATTCTCATGACAGATATTTTATAATTAATGATATCACAATTTGAAGAAAATTAAACTCTATGTTTGTACTAAATAAATATTTTATTTAATTATGGTCAGTAAATGTCTTGCTACGAAACTGCAAAAATACTGGTTTTCTCACGTCCCATACGTTCCCGCCTTAAGCCATCCTCAAAATGATTAATACATCCCTCCCCCTACCCCATAGTCTCATACTACCTGTGTTTCCTATACGTATTTTAACAAGACGGTTGTGGTAGGGACGAGGAAGATATAATTTACATGAAATGTAGCCCACATGGAAGTGTATGAAAGGAGAGTAGAAAATGCATTCAGAATTAAAATTCCAACCTATACGTCACCGACAAATACAGTTTGTTGAGCTTAACTTTGAGCCTGCATACTCACCTATAAGGCTAGGTCATTTATACCTTGGTGTTAAACTTTATTTTAAGAATGTTGTATAAAACGCAATTAGCTAATTTAAATATTTTATATCAAATCTGAGTAGAGTGAAAGCATTTGTTTGTAAAGGATTGTAAAATATGCTGATAGATTCTTTTCACTTAAATTTAAATTGTAGGTTTTTTTTATCGTCTTTGACTCATAATTAGCCCGTTTCCAATACTTATTTTTTAGTCAGTCAAACTTATTTTGTCTAGAATAATAATGTATTTAAATAAACATTTAAATATAATTTTCGTGATTTACTTAAGTATCTATAGAAGTCTGCTCTGGGAAAGACAACATTACGTTCAATAGTTTAGGAGAGTGTTTTAAATAATTAATTTAATCCATTTCCTGTGGAAACGAATGCACTGTTTGGCGGTCTTTAGCCAGCAGTAGTTAACGCGTGTGTGCATAGAAGAAAAAGAGAGAGAGAAAGAGCTAAAGAGAGGCTAGTTAGAGTGAAAAAGAGATCTGGTAAACAAACATCACCGAGATTTGTCGTAGCTTCGCTGTGGTTGGTTGTGTTGGTAGGTCTGTATGTCCGGAACCAACCAGACATTAATCACTTAGAAAAGCGCTGCCTGATGTTTTTCCTCTTGCTTCTTCGTCTTCTTCAGCTCCTCACATATACATCATCTCTCTTTCTGTGTATATAATCGAGCCATTATTACACTTTAATGAATTTTTCCCAGAGTCTCGAGGGTGGAAACTTGCGCCAATCCAAACATTTTAATGTTGTCAACACTGAGAGGGCACGGGATATTAACTGAAAGTTGATGACATGGTTAAATATGAGGCTTCCAACTCAAACCATCTAAACTTTTTTTCTATCTTTTATTTTTTAATGTATGACTACATTTTTTTTATTAAAGAACGTACATTTTCTTTTAGTGCTGCTTTTCTACATATCACCCCCTACCTTTGTGAGCCTACTATTGACGTTATTGGATTTAGCTCTCAAAACCACCCATTTCATCTTGATATATATATATATATATATATATATATATATATATATCACTTATTTGTAATAGCAAACAGCAGAAGTTCACCATGATATAAGTTTAAATAATTTATCCCTGAAAATGTAGAGAATACAAAATACTTGCAAGTAGATCATTTGTAGGTATTTGTCAATTTACACTACTCTTTTCTTGATAAAATAAAATATGACCTCTTACCAAGATTATTTAAAACGAGACATATTTACGGTCATAGTAGAGTAAATTTATGTCATAGAACCATTGGCACAATTTTATGTATTTTATCATTTGTACAATATTACCAAATATATTATAATTATATATATAATATATTATATAATAATTATATATATACACGAGTACTATAAATTATAAACATAGTAAGCAGGTAGTAGCCTAAATTAGATGATTAATTTGTTTTTGCTCACTTAAATAATATTTAAATCTACTAAAGATAAATTATATACTAATTAATATCGGCCACTCAACATTTAGAAACCTGCTTCAGTGGCCAATTGGCCTAAGGCAACCTTTTGTGTTAGACTATACTGCCGAGGACGAGTAGATCGGGGTTCAAATCCCGGTCGATGTACTGAGGGTTGCTTTAAGAAAAAACACCTTTCCTTGACGCAAATGTGTGTACACTTCCTCTAAATTCAAACTTACTCATCTCTAACTCACTAGCACATAACCTGAACAGGTTGTAGGACACGTTGCTAAATAATAAAAGAGAATTACTAAGATTTTTTTTTTAATGCTATAGCATCTTGGCGGGGAATTTAACATAGGTGGGTGTAGGAGGCCAACAACACCGATCTGGTTTGGAAGCCAGTGTCCTATTTAGCTGGGTGTGTCATTAGTTGGGATTATCTGACTCTCTGCCTCGGCCTGGCATATTATTTCTGCTAGTCGGTGTTGTGTTTACAATCGATACAGTCAAAACAAGAAGTTTAATGAAACAGACATTTTAAATCAATATTAGCAATGATAAATTGGCACACTTTAATAAAATTAACGTAAAGATTTAGGTTTAATTTAAAAAAAATAACGTCACTATGTACTAAAAATTAGTTAAAATCAAACTCTCGGTGTATAAAAAGAACAGCATTTATATATAATTTAAATTATAAGATTATGCCAATTTTAATCTACTTATTTATTAAGAAATATTTTTCTTTAACTTATTATAAATACTTCATTGCGTACACCTCATATGCATGTTTAATTATACTAAATCTTAGCCCCTCACACTAACTAATTTATCTTAACAAAGGTAGGCCTACTGTGCATACAATGGTACAAGCATAAATAAGCAAGTTTGGGACCTTATATTTCGTGAACTGTAATTAATCTAAATCATTGACTCACTATTATTATTATTAATATCACTCTGTCTTACTACCCGTTCGGGTTGTACGCACTTAACGCTAATGTCTAATGGTAGGGTGACAGTGAGATGAAATTGAGAACCTACAGTTTAACGTTAAATCCGAACCACGGTGGAGGCCAGGCATTCCACACATTCACAAGTTGTGATTAATACATGTCTTGTCAGAGGTGAATGAAGGGTTGGCCAATCAGATAAATCTGTGCTGGGACCGAGGGTTTAACCCCTGAACCCCAGCACAGAAATCTGGCACCTTACCCCTAGACCGCCAGGTCACCATTAAGTTACTATTAAAAGCTGATAAATAATACATTGTTAAGGTTGTGTAATTATGCTTTTTATTATTATTATTATTATTATTGTTATTATTATTAGCACCGCGTCTTACTACCCGTTCGGGTTATACGCACTTACGCTAATGTGTAATGGTAGGGTGATTGTGAGATGAAATGAAGGACCTACAGTTTAACGTGGAATCCGAACCACGGTGGAGACCTGGCATTCCTCACATTCACAAGAAATTATTCTTTTTCATTGTCGAATGACCTTAAATGATGTATAGTTTTAGTATAACTTTTCAAACGCCTAATTAAATTAGTATACTTTATAAAGCAAAATGTGGGGAATGCAAGGCCTCCACCGTGGTTCGGATTCCACGTTAAACTGTAGATCCTCCATTTCATCTCACAATCACCCTACCATTACACATTAGCGTAAGTGCGTATAACCCGAACGGGTAGTAAGACGCGGTGCTAATAATAATAATAATAATTATTATTATTATATAAAGCAAATATATGATAAAGTTGATAATTTCTCAAGTCTACACCACATTGCTATGAATTATGATTTATGTAACTACTTGAGACCTATAATGTTTTATAATATTTATCAAATTATTCGTGTTCAATACAAATTCAATCTTAGCCTTTTAATAGAAAATGCCAAATAAAATTATTTTTAAATATAAATATAAAAATAAGCTTATCACATAAATTTTTAGAATTTCCTAACAAGATTTTTATTATCTTCACCTAACTCACAAATATGTCCAACACCTTAACTCAGTCGGTAGCGCATTTTTGTACTGAGCTAAGATTCCCGTGTTCGATTCCGGACAGGACCGATAAATTTATCTTGTGGTGAAATGTGGGCTTATCCTTTCATAGTGATGAATTAACGGTAGGGGTCTGGGTGTCGTGTCTGTTCTAGATCTAAGTTATTTTATAACTAGTGTGCTGAAATATATATAATCAGTCGGTTCAGAAAGTGCACATTGAATAGGGTCTTACCTCAAATAAATTATAAAATTTAAAAACAATTTAAGTCTTCTATAGAATTGTGCCTTTCTTCCCGTCCACTCTATTCTTATTCTTAATTACATATATAGTAAAGGATTCGTAAGGTTTATGTAGTATGTACCCTCATTTGCACGAACATAGAATGGGAACCATTTAGGAAAGTTACTCTAAATTACACCCAGTCAGTATTTGAAACCTGACCTCCCGTTACCCTCAAATAAGAATATAAATTTTGACATTTAGTACGTTTACCCACTTATGCAGATAATATATAGCTAAGTGGTATCAATATTTTAGTATTTTAAAAAATTGTATAAATAATGTAAGATTTTGTCAATAAAAAACAATGACTTTATAACTTTTTTTCATAAAAACACTTTTTGATAGTGCAGTAAGCCTACTCATCTAATTTATAGGTCATAGTTACATGGGTGCTACGTTTTATACTAAATAATTTTGTCATAGTTTGATTCAAATGAGTAGAGAATCACATATTTCATGTTCTAAATAAACCAATCCTAAGTGTGTTTTTTTATCAACGCGTCTTACTTACTTGTCAAGGTTATCTGCATAGATGATAATTTACTCTAATGGGTATGGATGAGAAATAAAACATTTAAAAGGTAATCTACCTGCATTTGCGTGGAAGGAGAGTGTAAAAAAACCAATAGACCCTGCCGGGATTTTAAACCCGATCTCCCAGTCATCAGCAGGCCAGTCCCTCCACGAGAGTGACGCCTCGGACCATTAGACCACTGAAGGGAATTCATTGTAATTTGAATTTTGATTTAATGTCCCTTACTATAAATTTAAATATTAACAGACATATTATTATAAGTAGCAGTGGTGGTGGAAGTAGTAGCTAAATAGGCCTACAATTAATGAATTAATTTTATAACAAAACTTGTTATCTATAGTTCTTTTAAAGCTTATAATGTTTGGAAAATAAATGGTATGGAGTTCCGCACGAACTTTCTCGCTCTATGTTTAGAAATGGAGAGATTTATTTCTAAATTCGTAATATAATATACACAAGCAAACCAAAGAACAAATTGCGCTAGACATGCATAAAACATTTTTTATTCATGGTTTTAAATTTCATAATTTTAATTTTAAAGAATTAACGTATTCATTTGTATTTTTGTACCAATAAAAAAATATAGATATTGGGTCCCCGAGGGCTAACATTTCGTATTAAAATTTTGACTTCCAGTTAACATTTTCGTCATTTTACTAGTGGGAACACATCTTATGGCTATCAAGCTGCTAAACATTTTTCTTTTATAAATTTTGACTAATAAAATAGGTGATTATTTACAATTGAGTGATTTTGAGAAAATGGAATTTTTCTCTTTTCATCCTCTAGTAAGCTGCTATTCATTTTAGGATTAGACAGACACACAGAAAGACGGATTTGCAGAAACCACTTTTGAGGGCTCGGGAGGTGGGGTCAACATCCATCCAACATTTCGGGATATATTTTTTTAATGGTCGTAATACTTTACCTTAAAGTTTTGGCAAAGCTAAGAAAAAAATATGTTTGTATATAGCTTGAAAACCTTAGGTTTTATAAAATATATTTCAAGTAAAAGATGTTTATTATAAAATGATTCACATGTATGCAATGATAAGTAATTTCATATCTCAAAGACCTAAGGAGATAAAAAAATTAATTTTAATTTACGTATCAGACCGGAAACCTCAAAGTATTTTTTACGAAAAGTTGAGAGTAGCCATTTGGTTTGTAATATTGATCAAAACTTAGAAATGAAAGCTAATCAAAATCGTTAAAGCCGATTTTTGATAAAATCTATTTTTTCTCTTTCCGGCCTTAAGGCAACTACCCTTAATTCTAGGATGGGATATCCAATTCAAAAAATTACTCTGGGAAAACCTATGATATTACTATATACCAAGTTTTAGCCCGATCGGTAAAATATTTCATGATCTAGCCCGAGGTACATACTTACAGACAGATGTACAGACAGATGGCATTGCGAAAATTGCTTTTTAGGGTTCGGGGGGTCATGATACGTTGACATCCATCAACCATTCAGGCTAGATATTTTTACGGTCACAATACTTTACCGTTAGTTTTCAAAAAGTTAAAAAATATATGTATTTGAATATAGCTTGAAAGTTATTGGTCTTATATTATTTAGCACCACGTCTTACTACCCGTTCGGGTTATACGCTTTAAGTACTAACTACGCTAATGTATTAGGAATTAGGAAGGTTGAATTAGAGGAAGTGAGCCCACATTTGCGTGGAGGGAGAGTGGAAAACCATTTAGGAACACCCCCTCCCCCAGTTCACCCGACCGAGATTCGAACCTCGATCTCCCCATTCTCAGCAGTCGAGCTCAACATGACTAGCGCGTTACCCAACTACGCCACCGAGGCGAGTATTATTGGTCTTATAAAATATATCGCTACTAAAATATTTGTATTATAAATAGATAAAGTGCCTACATATTTGCAGTGATAAGTAATTTCATATCTCAAATAGTTTCGTAGATATAATAAAAAAAATGAGAATATACGCATCAGACTGGATCCCTTGAAGTCATTTTGCCGAAATATTGAGAGTAGCCATCTTATTTAGAATATTTATAAATGTTTTGAAATGAAATTTAATCAAAATCGTTAGAGCTTATTTTGAGAAAATTGTCATTTTTCTCTTTTTGCCCTTCAGTAAACTACCCTTAATTTTAGGGTTAGATATCCAATTCCAAAAATCCCTCGGGGCAACCCTATGAAAACCCTATATACCTAGTTTTAGCCAAATCGGTAAATATTTTAGGCTCTAGTCGGAGGTACAGACAGACAGACAGACAGACAGACGGAAATTAAAAAGCTAATTTTTTCGGATTCAGGGTGTCATGAAACGTCGATATTAATCAAAATCTTGAGTTTGATTTTTTGGGCGATCACAATACTTTCTATACCTATAAGATAGAGAGAAAGTAAAAATCAATGTCTATAGGCTAATATATTATTTTCCAGAGTACGATAACAGCACTGAACACATTTTTCAAACGCCTATCCTTACTACGTTTACAAAAGTTATACTCAATCGTTTCAAAATATAATCTTGACAAAGTTGAACAACCCTGCTAGGCAATTTTTCATTAAAAACCAAGATACTTCATAGTTTTAAGTTGTCTGTATGGATATCGAAAATATTTACGGTTTTTAAAATTTGCACCTTTTCAGGGACCGCAAATAATAATAAATTGTTGCATTCAACTAAAAATAAATGGCTACACTATTTGAGTGTAGCTTATTCATTGGTATACCTCTGTAACAGTCTAAAAGAAAACATTGAATGTCCTGATTTAGTGAATCCATCTCCTTTTTAGGAAGTGGCAAGGTTTGTCTATAGTGTTTATTACCCGCCTCGGTGGCGTAGTTGGCTAACGCGCATGTCGTGTTGAGCTCGACTGCTGAGGACGGGGAGATCAAGGTTCGAATCTCGGTCGGGTGAACTGGGGTGGTTTTTCCTAAATGATTTTCCACTCTCCCTCCACGCAAATGCAGGTTCACTTCCTCTAATTTAACCTTCCCAATTCCTAATCCATCAGCGTAATTAGTACTTAAAGCGTATAACCCGAACGGGTAGTAAGACGTGGTGCTAGATATTATTAATATAGTATTTATTATATAGAGTCTTACTATGACTTGAGCCTGGATTTGATGAGAATATTATATTTAGCCAAACTCATTTAATATTGCTAACTTCATAATACTACCCTTAATTGCTATCTATATATTTAATCTAATAGGGTACTGATGAGTTAGGTATAATTTAGAAGATGCGTACCCACATTGGTATAAAGGGAGAGTGGGAAACCATTTAGGTTTTTTTATAAACATCACGTCTTACTCCAATTCAGACTATACACACACGTAGTAGTTAAGCTATTGTGTTAAGGATCTCTATAATTTTACCCCACCCAAAATACGCTTTGACTCCCAAGTTGGAAACTGCTGCTTTATTACTACACACTTGGAAGCAATATTAAACTAGTAAGCTCCCTGAGCTGTAGAACTCACTCGTCACTTTATCAAAAAATTAGCAATTTGGCCATGTTTATTTAAAAACATTTTCAGCTGTAAAATAGAGCCCAAAAAAAATGGAATTAATCAATGTTCATACAGTATTTTGATATCTGTCTACCAATGTCCTGCTTTATAACCTCATGGAATTGGCCCTAAAATGTTAATACGGTTACGTCAATAAACTATAAAAACATATTGTAATTTAGCGCGTGAGCGTGAAGGGGCTTCCCCTGAAATGTTATTAAATAACTTATGGTAAATTCGAAATAAGCACTCAAAACAACATGGTTATACGAAATTTCATGCAAATCAAACCATAAATAACGAATTTAAAAATGTATCCCAAATTTGAAAATGTCAAAGTGTGAAAAAAACTTATTTTTTGTTTATATGTTGTCTACTTAATCAAATGAAAAATTATAAGAGTTGTAACAATGTAACACATTCCTAGTACTCCTCTTCCTTCATTATTGCTTTGAACCTATTTAAATTGCTTTCATGAAAGCCTATTTTAATAAACAATGAAATAAGATACATCAGTTCAATTCAAACTAATATAGATATTTGCTAGAAAAATTAATGTACATTACAGAAGTCAAACACTAACACTAACCTCAATTTCCTGATATCATCAGTCAGAGCTTTCGATAAGAAAACATTAAAATGTGGCGTAACATTCACTGCATTTATACCCTCAAAATTTTATAAAGCCCTAATTAAGGCATTGGCTGTACAACATATGATAATTTGAATCATAATTTACATAAAACTACGACATTCTAGCGGCCGCGAAAGTCATAACTAAAAACACTAAACCATAAACAAAACATTGTCTGAAAATGCTGCCACTTCAAGCATCGTTGGCTGAGTGAAATTTTGCTACTGGACAGCTCATGTTCCCTTATGATTCGTTTCCATACCGCATTCAGCATACACTGACTGGCCGTTGTCTCTGCCTACTGACAACAGCGCTACTAGACTACTTGATTAATTAAGCTTTCTAAAATTTACTACAGAAGGAATCTCCTTTCAATGTTTGATGATTTTTGAAGTTGGGATTTTTTGTAGAGTAGGGCTCAACAGCTGGGAAATTTTAAATTTTTCTGTACAAGTTTGTGGTTGAGGACTTTCATAATAGAAAGTAATGGGGTACAGAATAATCTTAGAATTTCCCAAATCCAGATCTAAAATCTCATAAAATTTCAAGATTTTGACCCCTCCCCCCATTTCCCCCCACCTAGTGCAACCTCCCTGGTAATTAGAGCTACTTTTACTTATTTATAAATCAAGTCTTGTGGTCTGTGATAGTCACTTTTGATATATATTAAAAAAATATCAATAAAATAACACTGATTATGTAGTAGAATGTTATCACTGGTGATCACAAAAAACTAAGTTTTTTATTAAAAAAATATCCTACAAGTTGGACACTTTAGCTCACTCGGTAGTTTATCTGATTAATGAGCTAAGGGTCCTGGGTTCAATTTATGGCATAGCTGAAAAATGTATCATTGGTGAAATAGTGGTTTCCCTTTACAGAGTGAGAAACTAACGGCCAGAGGCTGGATGTTGGGACTGTTCTATATTGATGTTAGTTTACAAGTCGTGTGCTGATATAATATAGGTGGAAATTGTGCGTTTATTACTTAAATTAATAAGTTAGTTATGAAAGGGAAATTTGATTTCCTCTAATATCGAATCTAGAATATGTGTTGGTTAAATAACCCTACTAATAACAGAGGGAAACGTAAAATTTATATTTTAACACACATACATACATACATACTTGCATACATACATACTTGCATACATACATACTTGCATTACATACATACATACATACATACATACATACATACATACATACATACATACATACATACATACATACATACATACATATTTATTAATGTCTCTCTTTCTCACACATTCGGCTTCAACATTTAGCCACGTCCTACATGGCCTACCCCTTCATTTAGATCCACACACACTACCTCCATATATTTGCTTCGTCTTATACTGTGTAAATAGCCACAAATTTCAGGACGAGCAAAGTATGTTTTATTAGGATCAAGTAAACCATTTGTATTGATTTATCATAAAACTCTTATCATTCTATTCTCTAGAAATATGACCAAAATTTCATAGTTCAGTAGTAGTAGTGATGATCTATCATAGCTTCGAAATAAACGTAAACAAATGCTTAGTGAAGTTTTACCTGTTTGGTTGGCAATCCTTGTAGAGAGCCTTCTGGAGGGATGACGTCACGAAGATCACAAGATGAAGGTAATCCTATCCTGTCAATTGTTTGGCGAGTATAGGGGCTTAGGTTCCCTTTAAGGGATAGTGTGAAAAAAAAGATAGAATGCAAGCAGTATTGAGTGGTCTTTGGTGGCTTTTAAGTAGATTTGGGGGATTACATTATGTCACAGAGAGAAAGAGCGCTTGGTATGAAGGAGAAAAAAAAGGATGTTTTTTTTTATCTGGGGAGAGGGAAGAAGTATTGGGGAGGTAGGTTTAAGCCGCATGTAGATTAGGGTGTTATACCACGACTAAACTCCCCTAGTTTCCTCTATTAGATCGCCCCTGGGTTTCAACGGGGTCTCTTGGACGTTTTGTGGTGTTATCGATATAGAGCTCAACTTAAGTGCGGTTATATGCTGGCTAAAGAAGGTTAAGGCGAGTTGGGAGAGGGATGACATTCTTTCAACTCAGAGGGGTGGCTGGCTACACCACCAGATGGGCGTTAAATTGACTGATTCAAATTCAAAGCAATTATAAATGTACTATATTTATAATACCCTATGCATGTAATATTTATTAAAATAAATACAAAAATATACAAACTAAAATTAGAGATTATTTTCTTTAGTTGTCATAAGTACCAATAAAATTTCAAAACTATGACTTTTTTTAGGCTTCCCTTAAGATACATTATAACAGTGTTTTACCTATTAATTTTAATTTGTTCGTATTGTTGGATGAGTGGTCTAGTGCATTAGACTCGCACTGCACTAGATTACCTTAAAATAGCATTTTTGGATTTGAAACGCATCTGATCCACATACGTAGGTAGGCACGTGAGTGCTTGAAATATTTTCTCCCTTAGTCTGGTTTGGCAGTGACGAGGAGGTCGGGGCACAAATCCTGGCTGGTGACGAGGAAGTAGGGGCACAAATCCTGGATAGGTGTATTTAGGTTGGACTTTCATTAATGATTTTTTACACCCTCAGAGAGGAAGAGGGCACATAACCTTTTAAATTTCTCCTTCCTCAAACTCAACCAATAATCATGACAAATATATATGTATATACATATATATGTATTAGATATAGGCTATATATGCATTTAGCTAACGCTTACTAAGACACAGTGAATAAAATATAAACCCCTACGAGTGTACTGGAAACATTTGTTCCTCAGAATATACAAGAGAGAATAGAAATGTAACATTCCCCATCACCAACCAAACAGACCAGACAAAACTGACACCTCTGTCTAAATGCCTAATGGTGCGGGTAGTATTTAGCTTTATTACACAATAGTGCGCACCAATTATCTTTCTATTATTAAAAAAAATTAGACCAAACTTATTAATATTTATAGAAATAAATTGCGTTGTTACTCCAGGAAACGTTTTCTTTGTCTCTAAACAGAGCGA
Source organism: Timema californicum (assembly GCA_902141385.1). Classification (NCBI taxonomy): domain Eukaryota; kingdom Metazoa; phylum Arthropoda; class Insecta; order Phasmatodea; family Timematidae; genus Timema; species Timema californicum. Next base: position 618,650 of record CABFOW010000005.1, on the reverse strand, counting down.
AAAAAAAACCTAATTTTATTTCTACCGAACCAGTTTTTAATTAATTAAAAAAAATCTAGTCCAAATTTTTAAATTGCGGCCTTAAGGTGCACACATATGAGCATTGGGGCTACTAATTTATTTAATTTCAGACCTTTGCGTGCGTTAGATATCGAGTAATGCTCATGACATAGAGACACACAGATACACAAACTCTTAATTTTATGAATATATACTAACATTTAATTTTTAAAGATATCCATAATTTATTAATTCCATTATAATCCTCAATAAATTATTTATATGTTGAGTTTAAAAAAAAAACAGTTGTGGTGATATATAGGAATATAGCACAACTAAATATAGTATTGTTTGAAATTAGTAGTCTACCACAGTTCAGTCCATACTTTATTAAACCAAATATCCCCCCCGAATACAAATATTAAATGGGAATAACGTGGATCAATCCTAGGTACCGGCAAAGATTTATCTGATTACCAAACCCTTCCTTCACCTCTGACAAGACATCTGTGAATTGTGAGGAATGCCAGGTCTCCACCGTGGTTCGGATTCCACGTTAAACTGTAGGTCCTTCATTTCATCTCACAATCACCCTATTATTACACATTAGCCAAAGTGCGTACAACCCGAACGGGTAGTAAGACGCGGTGATAATAATAATAATAATAATAATAACGTGGATCAAACCGTTTTATTGAATACATAATAAAATTTAATATTTTTTTTTAATTGTTGTTTTCAATTTTAATAATATAAACATTTACAAGTTAGTATTGGAGGTAGTAAGTAATAAGGAAGTTATTGTTGAGGTATGGCACATATCCATTTGCGTGTCGAGGACAGGAAGAACATAGTGAAAATTCACTTTGTAAACTCAACCTCAATGCACCCAGCCGTGATGTTAGCTCCATCCTCTATCAGGAATGTTAAACTCGTGGCCCTATTCATGATCCTGTGTCGTCCGCGGACCTTTATAATGAACCAAATCACACAATGCAGCCTTATTATTCAACTTATTACTAACGATGTAGAAATACTTCATTACTCTATGGTATTAGGAACCAAAAATTTCATTGCCACACATACAAAAGTACGTCACCTATCTTGAGATAGTTATATCCAGTCCACCTCATTACACTTTATCTCTTTTTGGTCTATTCAAATGTTATCCTCTTATCTCCGTCTAGGTCTTCCCATTGTATTTACCAGTCAATACCCTGAACAAGGTTCTAGATTCTTCCATTCACGCTGCAAGTTCTATTCACCGTTATCTGCGAGACTTGATTATCCTTACACTGTATTGTGATGAATACAATATATGGAACTAATCATTATCCATCCTCCTCCACTCCCCAGTAGACTCATACCTTTTTGGGCAAAATATATTTCTAATCATCCGGTTTTCGAACGCCTTAAATTGGTTTTTGTCATGTAAATTAAGAGAGAACGCTTCACGCAAATAGAGACCAACCAGTAAAGTTAATGTTTTGTATATTGTAGAAATACGGCATTTAAAATGACATTTGGAATTATGTCATAACTTGATGCTGGTGCACCAAATTTGTATTCTTAGTTTACTAAGAATCTATTCCCAAATATGTTACAAATCAAATATGTACAATTTTTGGAAGCACATTAGTGTATGATGAATTATTTTTCTCTTATGAAGTGAAACACACACCGGAAAGATAACGATTTACCGACACACATTTGCCATCAATTGTGAAAATGACTTCAAAACAAAATTTAAAGCCCGGCTAACACACTTGCGCCCATTTTTTTCCTTTTTCAAATCAATGGGTAAAAATTGAGATTAAATCTTAACATCTTATGCAATATTCTTTGTGATAAGAATTTTAAAATTGAGTTTTCTTGATCTAGAGAGAATGATAATATTGATTTTAGTTTTAGAAATGTGGCCCCGTAAAAATTTTTAATTTGTAATGTGGCGCTCAAGATCAAACGAGTTTGGCACCCTGCTCTACTTTAACAATAATCCATCCCGTTTCGGTAGCCACACAAGGCATATGGCGTCACTCTAGCTATATATTAGATTGCTGATAAGAGGGAGACCGGGGTTCGATCCCGATCAGGTGTACTGGGGTAGTTTTCTTAAATGGTTTTCCACTCTCTCTCTGGCAAATGTGGGTACACTTCTTTTAAATTCAATCTTTATAATCCCTAACACATTAGAGTATAGTACGTGGGCGTATAACATGAACGGGTATTAAGATGAAGTGCTTAAAATAAACAAACAATAAAAAAGTTACCCGCCTCGGTGGCGTAGTTGGCTAACGCGCTCGTCGTGTTGAGCTCGACTGCTGAGGATGGGGAGATCGAGGTTCGAATCTCGGTCGGGTAAGAACAGGGGGTGGTTTTTCCTAAATGGTTTTCCACTCTCCCTCCACGCAAATGCGGGTTCACTTCCTCTAATTCAACCTTATCAATTCCTAATCCATTAGAGTAATTAGCACTTAAAGCGTATAACCCGAACGGGTAGTAAGACGCGGTGCTAGATATTATTATTAATAATAAAAATAAAGTTTATTATTATTAATAATAATAATAATACAGTTTATTATTATTAATAATAATAATAAAGTTTATTGAGACTTTTGGACCACCATTGAGCATAAAAAAGGGTTAAATGAAAATGTTAAATCCCTTAAATTCCTTAGAAATCGAACTTATATCCCCATTGGAAAACACATATGGCAGTTTAATTAACGATACGATGTGTCGATGTTTTTCACACATGCTCTTTAGAAAATGTCCATTTAGTGTGAAAGCACACACGTTGAAAAAGTGCAATCAATTGCTTGTGTGACTCGTCACCCCTTCTCGCACTTCATGTTAACTATTAGGATGAAATCAACATAGGCCCAAGTTCACCTTGGGAGTTCTTTCAAAACAAAAAATTATGTACAAATAGTTTAGATTCAAAAATAGAAAGTTCTGAGTGTATATCTACTATATTAAGATCACATCCTACTACATATAGTTTAAATGGGATATTTTTCAAGCATATCCAAATACATAATATATCGGCTTATAGATTAGACTCTAGCTTAACTGAGGATATTGATATTACTATTGCGCAGCAATCCTATCACTCTGGCTATAGTTTTAAAATTATTAACCATTGATTTAGGTGGGCACAATTTGATTCCAGAATTTGTCTGGGAATTTTAGATATTAATATAGGCCTACGTGTATAGTTTTGTTCTTAGGTCTTCTATTCGAGGTTAAGTAAGTTTTTAAATCACGTAGTTTGCTAATAGAACCTATGTTTTATAAAACACACGTTATAATTAAATAAGAAGAATACTAACATCTAACATCACTAGAGAAACCATTTGGACTCGTAAATATCTTCCTGAGTAGTGGGTATCCTGAATCTATTTAGGGCTCCCCTAGACTTCTTGTTGTTAACTCGAACTTCTTATCCACGTGGAGGTGATTTCATTTAAGATGCCAATGTAAGCCAATCTCTTTGGTCGTGGTATTTTTTTTTATGTTTTACTAACTGTCTGGGTTAGCAACACCTTAAACTAGACTAACTAAAGAAAAAGTGGAAAGACTAGCTTCTATCCAGTGTTACCACTGGAAACAAATTAAAATGATAGGGAACGGTTTTATAAAACATGAAAAGGTCAATTCGTACAATCGGTAGGTACTCGGAACTCTCTCTAAATGAAGAAAATAAGGTAAAGCCTCACCACAAACAAGACTGGATACTAAACCTGCTGGGAGCTCTTGACTGCGCATGCACATGACATTTCGCAACGCACAGTGAGAAATCAAGAGTAAAGGTCAGTCCTCTACCACTATGGTTAATGGTTATATCTTGCAGGTACATGTTGGATTAAGCCATCGATAATAATGCAAACTTTTCCTCCACTTTTCACGTCACTTCACTTTGTGTCCAGAGTAGAGGGTATATTCTAAACCTTCCTCTCAATAGCTATTAAATATATTTTTATTAATGTGTTTACCATGTTTTTTAATTCCTTAATTGGTGCACTTTATTATCGTTTAAGCTTCACAAATCTTTTTAATATAGTTCTCTAAACAGAAAATTGATGTTTATGATCATAATATATTTGGGGAATCCGATGTAGCTATCCGATAACATTCTCAAAAGGTCACATCTGGATATTATCAATGAGTTAAAGCCCTAGTAAAATAGCATTAAGTAATAAAATAAACACATTACTTATTTCCCCCTCCGTCAATTCATCACTTTGAAAGAGAAAACACAATCTCACCCGTGATCAATTTTTCTGTTATGCAGAAAATCTATTTTGAAACCTCTTAGTATTCAGACTCGCTTAAGACTGTAAGCTACGTATAAGAATTTGTATGTAGTAAAAATTAAGAAAGAACAGTTAATAAATAGCACATGTATGTGGGTTAAACTTGGGCCTTTAATGTCAGAACTAACCCATATTTCAAGGGTTCTCTTAGTATATTATTAGAGAACACATTTTAGTGTTGTCACTTACAAAGGCGTAATATATTGTAATGCACAATTATTTATGAATAAAAAGAATCTAGGGTAGCAAACAAATTATAGGTATACTGATGATGTATTTTCCTAAATTGTTTTTCACTCACTTTATATGTAAATGCTGGCACACACCCTCTAAATTCTACCTTCCCCTACTAAAAAAAAGTAATTAAATCTGCGTAGCCTTAATACGTAGTAAGACAAGAAGCAACTAATAACTTTTTTTTTCTTTATTTTGTAGAAGTACGTTACACTCGATGTTTACTAACAATGATTCTAATATACTGAGATGGGAATCGTAGTTTTAAAGGAAATGCACCTGCATTAGCATAGGGATGATGGGGGCCAAACAGTGATAGACTACAAATTGAAAACCAACTATTACATTACATGCTTCCAAGATTATAACTTTGACTTCACCGCCACTAGAATTCCTGTTTTCTGTGATAGTAATGCATCATATCACGTTATCACTAGTGCATACACACACACACACACACACACACACACATACATACATACATATATACATATATATATTGAGAGAGAGGGAGATTTCAAATGTATATTTAGTGAATAAACTATATACCTTTAGATTAATTTTGTCCTAAAGAATCCTCGGTATCGATTTGCCGTTGACCTTTGCAAACATGACAAGAACATAAAAGGGTTGTGACAATGTTGAACCAGTGTGTGCAAGGGTTTGTTGAGTCAGGAAACATTTGACGATGCAGTCGAAATGAAGGGTATTGGGGAAGCTTTTGGCAAGAGTAGTTGGGTGTGTGGATTGGGGGGGG
>CABFOW010000005.1:595746-613328 GCA_902141385.1 Timema californicum | reverse complement strand
GGGGGGGGGGGGGGGGGGGGGGGGGGATCTAGTGGTTTCCACCGGTTTGGAACATGGTGCAAATAGACAGGCAACCATGGGGGAGAATATAAACACGAGTCCAGCAGCGAATTGGCAACAGCATCTGACTGAATGAGTGTCATCTGTGTCAATAGCAATTGAAACAGTGGAAATATTAGTCACGCAAACCCTTTAGGACTTTGAGCTAAAGTGAAACAAAGGTAAATACATCAATGTTTTTATTGTGTGAACAAGAGTGAAGCTCCTACTTTTTGTCGCTGCGGAGCACACAAGGATTACGGTGTCAATTTTAGCTGGTATGGTTTGCTGATTACTTTGAGGTTGAAGTTCGAATCCCATTTGGATATACTGAGAATTTTTTTTGTATAAATTCATTTGTACGTTCTCTCTTCGTTCGAACACGTTTAAATTTCCCTGCCATCACTCCTGTTTCAATATTGTAAATATGCGGATGTTATGTACGGGTATTAAGATGAGGTACAGTACAAGCAAATTAAAAACTCATACCGTTGTAGATAGCTGTATTATGGAATGTAATTATAAAATATGGATATTCTCATAAACTGGCCTGGCAAGACACAATGTGATAAGACATGACAGGACGAAGTTATATAATGTTGTTAAGTTGGTACACCATGCGATATTGGAAGGAAATGCGCACTTCCACCACATAACAGATTCATCTATTTGATTCTCAATTTTACCTTGTCATCGCGTATCGTGCCGTGAAGGTTTAAAATTTCTCTAGTAGTCTATAGAACACATTTGGAAAATTAATCACCAAACTGTGCTCTTACACTGAGCTGATAAGAAAATCAATACAAAGATTCATATCCTGAGGAGAAACTTTTTTTGTTATCAACCTAGCTCAAATTATGTGTCTTGAAATGCTTTCGTTTCTAATTATAGACTTTAAAAACTCGTGTTCAAACATTTAATAATAACTTTTAATAATGTCCAAATTTATTTGGCAAGGAGTAATTAATGAGAAAATTAAATCTTCTTAGTTATTATTTTATGCCTTCCTTCACCTGTGACAAGACGTTTATCAATCAAAGATTGTGAATGTGAAGAATGCCAGGCCTCCACCGTGGTTCGGATTCCACGTTAAACTGTAGGTCCTTCATTTCATCTCACAATCACCCTACCATTGCACATTAGCGTAAGTGTGTATAACCCGAACGGGTAGTAAGACGCGGTGCTAATAATAATAATAATAATAATAATATTGTATTCCCTTCTCCTTTGGTCCCTATTTGAACTTAGGTCTTCTATGATGAAATGATGGTGTGACAAATTACACTGAAGCATGTCGTCAGAGAATACTAAAATAAGGAGATGGTAATAAAATAATAACAAAGAAGATGCAGTTTTATCATTTAATAATAATATCAACATAATTTTTTTAAACAATCCATATCACTTGCATTGGTAGTCGCAGGGTAGGTGATAGAGCCTGTTAAAACTAGCCTAGCTGTGATATGTTCTCCCCCACTCTGTCCCCATTTGACCGATAATACATATACTCCACTCCACACATCTTACAAGATAATATATTTCCATTTATGTCTGGCCTGTGAGTTGTCTTCTGAGTGATGAGAACATTACACATGCACAGGCTATACTATAGGTGTACCTGTAATATGTTATCCCCGACTTTGTCCCCATTTGAACGACCATACATTGACTTTGCTCCACAGATAATGTATTTTATTTTATGTCTTGCCTATGAGTTGTCTGATGAGTGATGGGAACACTACACAAGAAGAGTTTAAACTATACCTGTAATATGTTCTCGCCTCCCCATTTGACCGATCACACATAGATTCCTCTCCACATACCTTACAAGATAATGTATTTTCATCGATGTCTGGCCTATGAATTGTCTGCTGAGTGATGAGAACATTACACAAGTACAGTTTAAACTGTATTTGTAATATGTTTTCTCCTACTCAATCCCCATTTGACCAATAATACTCCACTTCACATACCTTGCAAGTAATCTGGCCACCAAAGTAAATAACATTTTAACCCATTAAAATTATGTTATAGGAATGAGGTAGCTCTCATTTAGATGAAGTGCACCAGCATTTTATTGGAAGGGGAGTAAAAATCATTTAAAGAAAACTACCCTAATTACACCCGAATGTAATTTTAGCCCTAATCTCCCCGTCATGTACTGTCCAGTTTATTGAGAGAAGGACTATTAGAACAGTTGACCAATTAAATGGTAACAGAGCAAACTGTCTACTTAGATTGAGTTATAACTGTAGATGATAGCTATGTGGACATTCTATAGTAAAAATAATATTTCTCATATCCATTATCTATGAACGGTCGGTTAAAGTTGTTATACTCGCATAGCACTCTCTAACCGTGGACTAGGAAGTTGGTATTTGAATCCATGCAACCCACATCAGTGGTCACGCAGACAAAATATCAGGTTCATCTAGTCTGGTTTGTCTGTAAATGGAAAGTCTGATTCGAAAACCTTACAGGTATTTCCGAAATGGTTTTGCACCCTCATTCCATAGAATGCTCTAATATTTTCTCAAATTTATATCTTCCTCCTTTTTACACCCTTACCGCAGTTTAAAATGCAGCTATCCTGGACAAGTGGTAAAAGGAGGAAGTGAAAAAATAATATTATAGGGAGGGTGTCCACCACTATTTAACGTGTTTTTTCCTCTAAGATACTCTCCTCATCCCAACCGATGATATAAAATTGTTTAAACCTTTTTTTTTAATTTTCTCTAAAAAAAATCATAATTTTAGAACTTTCATAAATGCTATCTTAGGTCTAACCGAACGACATGGCCAAACACACCGACAGTGGTGCCTCAAAATGCCACGGTGTCGGTTCTCTAGTCAACCGTCCTGTCCATTCATAGCTCTTTGTGAGCCTCAAATACCCCCTTACCCTCTCCTCTCTTTTGGACCAAGTAGCTGAGTTCAGTAACTAAGTAGTGAGTGGTTTTCCATGTTTACTGATAACATAATTAAAGGTATAGGCTTGATACTTTAGGGGGAAAGGAACCGTCGGCGACGATGGAGGTCGTCTGGCTCAGCTACACTAACACCTCCCTCCTTATCCTTCCCTTCCCTGAAACTAACCCCCTTTCCACATTTAGTAGCCCTTTTAGATAAAAACCTTCATTTCGTTTTGACCGTTGTTATGTGGTTGCTTCTGTGAGGTGGCTAAGACGTGGAATAACTTATTTTATTTCTGTTTTTTATAATGAACTTGAGCACAAGAATTTTAACTGAATTAATCAAAGAGGCATTGTTGATGAGAGGTTGGTCAGTGTATTCGAACCAAAGTACTCCTAGACTCGCCATAAGCATTTATGGCAACTAGTCATTGTGAACAATATTCATTAAATGCTCTTAAATATTAACTATTAAAATTACAATTCAAGGATAGTTTTTCATCATTAATATTTGTTTTAGCACCACGTCTTACTACCCATTCAGTTATACGCATAATTTACTAATTAAGATAATGGTTTTGGGGATAATGAAGGTTATATTTAGAGGGAGTGTGCTACAATTCATGAAGGGGGAAGAGTGGAATATCAATTTGGAAAAAAAAAACACCCTCAGTATACCTGAGCGAGACTCGAATCTCGATTTCCCCATCATCGGCAATCAAGTCTACTGCAAGATTAGTGCCTTAGACCATGCGGCCACCAAAATGGGCTCATTAATAATTATTCTGCGTAATTCTTTAAGGAGTGTCCTCCATTGGGTCTTACGGGGACCAGTCCAACGTGATAATTAATTATGGTGAACCCGTGGACAAAACGTCAAGCTCATCTAATCTGAATTTCTGGTGATGATAAGATTAGGAATCAACACCAAACTGGTTGTACTGAAGATGGTTTTCCTCAATCGTTCCCAACATTCCCTTCACGCCAATGAATAAAGACCAAATATATATATCGGCAAACATATAGCCATTTTATATTATTTTAATACAAGAAATGAGTCCACGAATTGGTTTGTATAAGATATAGTAGAGTTAGTTAGGATTAATAATACAAAATGTTCCGCAATGCTGACAAAGTGGGTTTACTGTAGCTTCACACGTTATAAAAAAAAAAGTAACAGAAACCTGGTCACGTGATTAGTTCCGAACCACTTATAGAACCTCAGCGTGATCTCCGTTGTTCGTTCAGTGTGACTTGTAAATGTTTCAAATTTCTCAGCTCTGCTGGACATTGGTTGCTTGGGAGACCCAGTCAAATTTAGAAACAAACTGTTTCAATCAGTTGCACTAACGTTGCTTAGAAGATATTTTGACTTGATTTGCTAAATGGGAAGCGCGAGTGACATTCTCACTTTGTGTTGATTTGTTTCATGACACGACGAAATAAATTGGAAAACATAATTCGTGACAATCATATTTAATACCTATATGGACCAGATATTGGCATTGCAACAAGTAATTGAGAAATATATGGCAGTAAGGAATAAAGTATATCATATATTTATGGATCTGGAGAAAGCGTACGATCGGTTGAGTAAGAGTATGTTATTGAATGTTCTGAGAAAAGTTTGTGCGAATTCATGGTTAGTAAATACAATTATGGCAGTGTATGATGGAAATAAATCGTGCGTTAAAAGGGTGATTTACATGATGCTGCTTTTGATAATATTCGCTGGCTTCTTTTGACGCCACCTTTACGCTTTCCCTGAGTGAATATCTGGTTGCAAAATTCGCAAGCTGATAAACGTTTACACAAAGCTTCTAAAAAGTAGGAAGTCGCCAGCGTTTAGCCGGTCTTGAGTGCCATGGCATCAAAATAACTCACCTTGCAAGTGCGTCTCAAACAAGGCTTGCAGCAAGATGCCCATCTCGCACATGCGCATTAAGGCAGACCCATTCACTCGCCGCTTTCAAAAGTGCTGACACGCCGCTTCTTTTGACGCTGCTGGTAAAAGCAGCTAGTTTTTCGCTTTGCGGGTGCGTTAAAGTTGGACATGTTCAACTTGTCAGCTAGCGTCGTCTTTTATTCGCTGCGTCTTCAAAATCGTTTACCAGCGAATTCCCCAGCATTAAAAAGAAGATTGTCCAAAGTGAATAAAAGCAGCACCGTTTAAATACCCCTATAAGTGTGGATGGAACGTTGATCGAATATTTTGACATTAAATAGGGTGTTAGACAAGGTTGTGTTATGTCTTCATGCTTGTTTAGTGTATTCATGGATATTTGTATGAGGGTGCTTGTGAGGACATGGTTGGTGTGCAAATTGACAATGTGAATATGGCAGTGAAGAAAACTGTGGATGCCAACATTACATTTTTGTATGGATCTGACGTGTGGGTTTGTCAGGAGAAACACAAGAACAAGGTGAATGTGGTTGGAATGAGATATCTAAGAAATGTATGTTGAAAAACTCGTATCGACAGAGTCAGTAATGAATGAGTACTGAAGTAGTGCGGTTTGAAAGGTAATCTAATAGGTCAATGTGAAAGAGATATCTTACGTTGGTTTGGGCAGGTTGGGTGGATGAGTGTGGATCAAGTGACGAAACAAATAGATGAAGGTAGAGTGTGTGGCTCAAAAGGAAGGGGTATGTCATGTAGAAGGAGGGTTAATGTTGTAGACGAATGTGTGAAAAGAAGAAACATTAAGAGTTTTAAGAATAAAAGACTATGTATCATTTGGTATATGGATGTCGTATGTTGTATTGTTGGGGTATGTGAGGATTTGGATGCGTGAAGAATGTTACTGAGAATGGATCAAGTACATAATTGTTTTTTAAGCTGTATACACAGTTTTTGGCCTACCCCGTAGGGGAATGGCTTGATTAGGTGTGTATATTTATGTATGTGTGTATGTATGTATGTATGTATGTATGTATGCATATTTATTTATAACCTTGCATATAAAATAAGTTGATAATCAGTTTTTTCTAGATTGCGTTGTAAATCATTGTGGGCCTACTACATACATCTTTGCTAGCTTGGGAATTTTGTGTGCCACTCAAACAGATTCTGCTCTCAATTTTTGACAAACGTGTGAATCAAGCCTTAGATTTTGGATTAGAACTACACTGGTTCGCCATTGGTCATGGTTTTAAACTCAATTAGAGTGGTTTTCAGCATGCTATTTTCATCGGTTTTCTCCATAAATTAATCCACGTTAATGGTGGTGCATTTCCTTTAAGATTTCTCTCGACCGATCCTATACTTTTTGTTAAAATTTTTAACAAACAAATTATTATAAAACGATCCTAAAATCCTATGCTTCATTTTTTCCTATAAAATAGACTTGTAGGATTAATAATTGATTAATTTTTGTTACCAAAACTGTAAGCATTTATGTTCTATATTTGCACCCTGGCATTGATAAATAATAATATTTAGCACCACGTCTTACTAACCGTTTGGGTTACATGCTTTAAGTACTATTTACGCTAAGGGAGTAGGAATTTGGAAGGTTGAATTAGAGGAAGTGAACTCACATTTGCGTGGAGGAAGAGTGGAAAACCATTTAGGAAAAACCACCTCCAGTTCACCTGACCGAGATTCGAACCTCGATCTCCCCGTCCTCAGTAGTCGAGCTCAACACGACAAGCGCGTTAGCCAACTACGCCGGCTACCCTGGCACTAGATTTTGGATTTTAAAACTAGGTGTTTTGTGTAAATTAAGTTAATTTGCAAATCTTAAATTGCTTTAACTAGTTTATGTATCATGTACCTTTTATAAATATTTTACATTCATTTGGCATAGATAAATATCTCTGCTATAACACGGATGACCACTGTTCAATCGCTGATTTTACACATTTATGTCTTTGTCATACTCTACATGAATGCTGGATATTTTCTATAAAATTCATCCTCTTCATCTGGTTTTATTAGCCTGAAAGCCCCTTATAAATAATATTGGTATTAGGGTGTAGTAATTAAAAACGTACCTACTCAAATTTGTTTCTACACGTTTTCCTGGCAATTTGAGATATAGTCTCCTTACATTTAATCAAGGTTACAACATTAGGATGAATCAAAAAAAAACTCATCAGCATTTTTCAAGACAACTGGAAAATGAATCACACAACTATACCTCTCGCTATTTAGTGAACGTTATTTACTTATTCAAACCCTCAATGGTGGCCGCGTGGACCAAGGCTTCACTCTCGTCTTGCCTGCTTTTATAATTATGGGGAATATCAGGATTCAAGTTCTGACCGGAGGTAATGAGAGTGAAATTTCTTAGATAATTTTTCCCCTTTTCCCTCCACGCCAATAAAGATATATTTCTTCTAAATTCAATCCAAAAGTGTAATTAAATGAGGATAGCTCAAATGGGTAGAAGGATTCAGTGAAAGAAATAGGCATACTGTTAAAACTAAGATATGAATACTTGTTGGTTATTTAGTGGTCTCGATGGTCTCAAAGACAAAAAATTGGGGTCAAACCCCACTCAAGGTTGTAAAATACAGGTTTAAACTAGCTCTGATCACTCTGGCAACACTCCACGTTCACGCCACTGCTCGTAGCGATGCTTCAATCCATTAGTCTCTAGCCTACTACTCCTATTGATCCCAAAACGCCATCGAGCTCCCTGTTAGACCTCTAGGACGCTGTGGGTGAGTTTAATCTAGACAGACGCCCTCGTATATAGAACGTCGTGGCGCCTTCGCCACGCCACGCCACGCCACGCCACGCCTTGAAGGGGGGCGTCAACCCGAAGGCGTGTCCACATCAATTACTACCGCACACCTACACACACACACTCAAGAGCCAAGTAAGGGTGGGGGTAGGCCACCCACGGCCAAGAGTAATTATACGACCCTCTACGATCATCACGAGAGCCTTATTTCCTAGGTGGAGGACTTGTGAGGGGGAGGAGGGGGTAATGGTCAGTTCTTACGACGATGAATCGCTTTCACGAGGAAACATGTGAGGCGAGATTCAGTGGCGTGGCGTGAAGGGCTGCCAGGTAAATCAATGTATATATTGTTCTAAGCACTCAGTGGAACACACACTGGTCAGCTACCAAAGAAAATTGCTCCCTACATTAAGTATGTAACAGTGGCGTGTCTGCCAGGATAAGCAGAGCATGTTAAAATTGTACCTGTCATATTAGGTTCTTTGCCACGCTGTCCCTATTTGACCAATCATAAATTAGCTCTGCTCCACATACCTTACGAGATAATGTATTTTTGTTAATACATGTTCAATGAGTGCTCTATTTGAGGGCTGAGAACAAGACTGTTTAGACAATTCTTGGTTACAATGGCAACACGCCACGCCATGCCACTTGCGAATCTCTTGCTAAAATGCTTTTAAATTATTCCCGTCCTCTCATTTGATAATATTACTTAATACCGGTGACACAGCATTTGGTGTTGCAAGGGTATATGTAGTTAATATAAACTGTACCTGTGAAGTGTTCTCATCACTCAGTAAAACACTCAATGGTCGGGTATTACCGGAAATATATTCCCGTGGGAGGTGTGTAGAAAAGATTCTATGTATGATTGGTCTAATTGGAAGAAATTGGAAGCATCTCAACTTGAAATAATCTCTTCACATTGTTTAAAAAAAAAAGGTACAAATATCCTCTTCAATGATCGAATGATATAAAGCGTCACTTTCGCAATTAACTAAACTGCCAATAATAGGGAAACTGGTGTTCTAACTTTGGTCGAGTTTAATGAAGATGAATTTTTCTAATTGGTTTTCCACTATCCCCATATACAAATGCGGTTTATCTTTAGGATCTATTAAAGCATGCATCTGCTCAAGCTACGGGTAAATCAGAGAACCAATTTACTCAGAAGTAGCAGATAGTTGACAATGTAACATATATATAATCCTCAAAACAGTTGTAAGTTGACCATTTAGGTTGAGTCATTAAGATAAAGTTAGATGAATGAAGAAAACTGAGGAGTAGTCACTAAGGTGTGGTTAGCAGAGGGAAGACAACTGAGAAGTAGTCACTAAGGTGTGGTTAGCAGAATGCAGAAAAGAGAAGAGTAGTCGCTAAGGTATAGATAGAAGAGGAGAGTCAACTGAGGAGTAATCATTAAGGTACAGTTAGCAGAATGCAGAAAGCTGAGGAGTAGTCGCTAAGGAGAGTTAGCAGAGGGAAGACAACTGAGAAATAGCCACTAAGGTTTAGTTAGCATAATGCAGAAAGCTGACTAGTCACTAAGGTATAGTTAACAAAGGGCAGACAACTGAGAGGTAGTCTCTAATGTATAGCTAGCAGAATGCAGGAAGCTGAGGAGTTGTCGCTAATGTATAGCTAGCAGAATGCAGGAAGCTGAGGAGTAGTCGCTAATGTATAGCTAGCAGAATGCAGGAAGCTGAGGAGTTGTCGCTAATGTATAGCTAGCAGAATGCAGGAAGCTGAGGAGTTGTCGCTAATGTATAGCTAGCAGAATGCAGGAAGCTGAGGAGTTGTCGCTAATGTATAGTTAGCAGAGGCCAGACAACCAAGAACTAGCCATCTAGGTATAGTTAGCAGAGGAAAAAATAGGGCTAGTCATCAAGATATAGTTAGCAGAGGGCAGACAGCTTATATCATGGTGTTATACATTAAGTCAAGAGGACGAGTTTTGTAATTCTCAGTACAAGATTTAAAATAAGAATAAATTTAAAAGATGAGATAATTCACTACCTTTTGATCCTGTAGTCGCTTATAGCAATCTTTTTGAGCACTTTTTACAACACACATTAATTATTTTACCATACTGTACACATTTTTCAATTATTTAAATAATAGTTATATTATACCATATAATGAAAAGAAATTTATTTTATTTTATATTTTTGAAGGAAATTTTATTTTTAAGACTCCATTTAAGAAACAAAAAATGATATTTAACTTTATCCAACATTTTTCTTTATAGCATCTAGTCCATCCAGCTTCTCATAAGATGTAAAAGAATTTTGGCCTTTGAGTTCGACCAAACTCCACTCAACTTCTTTTCCTAGTCTAAGTCAAAGATTTATGAGAATAATAAAAAAATATTACTGAGTTAATGTCTTAAATTAAAAGCTAGGTGCAGTCTATCATTACAGAAACATAACGCAAATTGTTTGTCATTCAAGTAAAGAAATTTGTTTCAGCACACTTATTTTTATATATATATATATTAGCTACAAACCAGAGGACAATGTGGTGGTGTAAACTAGCAGTAGGTAGTCAGGTAGTCCTTACCTATTTCTTTTCTTTAAATTTTCTATAAACTCAGTGATCTTGGGGTAAAGTTCTCGCCTTAGAACCCAATGTACTGTACGTTGGTTCAAAGTCAGCTGGGGTCGACAGATTTTGCTTTAGCGATAAAAATCTGTGGCACGGATTTCTTTAGAGGGGAAGCGATTGTGGCATGCAAAATAAACCTGAAGGGTGTATTAAAGTACCTTTCCCGGCGAAATTGGCCTGAACTTTCGCGCTCGTTCATAGAAATTCTCACGTGCTAATATAATCAGTTGGTTCAGAAATTTCACGTTAATTACTTCAAATAAATGAAAGTAGTATTATATATTTTGCTTTTCGACAAATATGGAGGTAGTAGCATTTAGCCAAGAAATATATTTTGAATAGAAGGGATATCAACTTTGTTGTATCAACTTCTTACAGAAGAGCTGGCAACATTTTTGGGCTTTGACAGACTTATCAACTTATCAAATATCCCACGATCGTCAATCGTTTATCGACTCTATTTTTGCTCTTTTGTTTTATATTTGTTACACCCCAATATTGAAATTGTCCTGTTTATGAATCGGGCAAATTTTTATCCATTCTGTAATCTGGCGTCTCCTCCTGACCATTTCACGAACTGATAAAAAATTGCATTATCTCCTGCCCATTTCCTGTACTGGAACTTATTTTACAATATACTAAAGCTTAACTTGAATTAGTTTTAAGATATTGTATTAATATAACCCAACCTAGCTTAACGTAACTTTCCATTCTAAAATGATAAAAAGTTAAATTAACTTAAAGAACAAATCTGTTCTTTGCTTGTCCATTTCACGGACACGGAAAAACTGGTCCAGTTCATAAAATGAGTAACAATTGAAGTTGTTCATTTTATGAAATAACCAGTTCATAAAATGGGTAGCACAAGCGCTACAAAATTCATGAACTAGACTAGTTTTGCCCAGTTTATGAAATCATAAGTAGGAGAGGCAAGGTCACGGAATAGGCAGAAATTAGCCCGATTCATGCACTTGGCAAATTCACGAATGGGGTGTAAATTCTACACCTATTATTTATTTCCTTAAATCAATTTTTTATTTTCAAATAATCAGGTCCATACCATTTAGAAAATGATATCTAGTAAATGCAAATTAATCTTACAACTAAAATATTTCATTTTTTTTAAAATTACTGCAGGAAACTACAGTGGCAGACTTTTGATGAGAAGGATTAGTTGGTTTCCTTCCACAAAAGGTGGTTCAGGTTCTATTTTAGCTAAATAGGGGGGAAGGTAGTTTTTAACTCAAAGTTTAAGTCTCTAATTTTGATTGCTAGCATGGATAAGAAACCACTTTCACTCAAATATGTAAATGCAAACAGAATAATTGTTATTGATTCATTTGACAAGGGAAAATCTTCATTAATTACATTCCAGCAGAACTTCAACGATATAATCATGCTTCGACCTACCTGGAAAACCCTTCTTACTAACATCTTTATCAAAGGAAATAATTAACTAAAGACACGCTTTTGTTAAAAAAAACTTTCTGAATACACAAAAAATTTATATAAATAAAAATTAAATTATGCAATAGTTGTGAAGTTCTGTGAACTATCTGTCAAAGATGTTCTGGAATTTAAATACAACTTTTTATCTTTGTTTAAAAAGATTGTCATCTAATGCCATTATGCTCATGACAGATATTCAACAAATGTTGATCTCACCATTTGAAAAAAAATTAAACTAATTATATATTTGTAATAAAGCTATATTTTATTTATCTTGCCAAAAACATTTTTCTATAAAAACTGTGAAAACACTGGACTTTTCTCACGTTCCCTAAATCTCCATCTTCATCTCCTAGAAGAAGTGACACATAAATATTAACAAACACGACTAGGTGGAATCAAATTTAAAAATACTGAGTGCTAAAAAAGATAGCTTTTATTGAAACTAAATTAGTTTAAATTTTAGTTTACCCTGTCATTTAATATTAACAAGAAACTTACACAATATTCTTATTTAGATAATTATTAAGCTGATTATTTACTGATCGTGAATGTACAGTACAAATTACACATAAGACATTTTTGTCTTGTTTATATTCAAGATAATTGATAGTTTTATTTTAGTTACTGGGCCCTACATAAAATTAAATTGGTTATTAACTCCTTAATTTAACATTTATGGAAGTACTAAGAAAATCCATCCAAAATAAAGTTGAGAGAGATTGGGAAATAAACAGTGATTAATCCCATGTGGAAAAACCAACCCAATGGACCCAACTGGAACTCTTATCTCAAACGCCTCATCCAAGTGTGAGTCTAACGCCTTAGACGAAGTGTCGACTAGTGCAACTCAATGTGGCCTTAAAAAAAAGTTAATTTGTTGGACGCTTCCTCTATAAATGCAATTTCACTATTTGAAGTAAAACATGGCTCTTGGCAGTTCTCGTACGTTTGCGAGTGCCAGCATCAATTACTATATTATATTATTGTATATCCGTAAAAAGAAGAAGAGGAGGATGTATGTGAAGGACTCTCATCCTTATGGGTAGTATTCCAAGTCCAAGTGGAGCTCAAATCTCATCTCGATTGTCAATTTGCAGAGCGTGGGGGTGGGATAGTGGTTGCAACAGCCAGCGATTTGGATGGAGGACTCGTGGTCCGAAGGGAAATCAGGTCTTCTCGTGTTGGTAGCGGCGGGGAAAGATTATCGGTGGAGATGGGGAAACTCTACTTGCGGAGGAAAGGCGAGGCAGAGGGGCTGAATCATGGTCCACAAAGGGGAAAATATTTTTTTTTTTCAAATAGGTAGCACTTGTCCCTGGCTTATACTTTGCGTTTGATGTTCTCCATCATGATGAAGATCTAAGAGACGATTCCTTCACTTGCACGAGACGATGGTTTGCTTATTATGAATTAAGGCTTCAGTTAATCACTAGTTTGCCTAATAGCACATTTATATTCATATCAATAATTCAGAAACTCTTACTATGATAATTATCATACTTTTAAAAATACTAAAATTAGATTACTCTTTGGAATAAGGTTTGGTAGTTTATTTATAACACGGTCATTGCACTGTCAAAGGTGGACACTAAGATTTATTTAGAACCTGTTTAACCTCACGCAGTCATATCCGTCCCAGTGTCCTTGGTTTGGATCCTGATCGGGTTGGTATACGACCTGATCGTCCTGGATTCCCGTCCGTCATTTGATATCTGTGCTAGATTTAAATATTTAATTATATTGTGTTCGGACGCCAGGTAGCGTCACATTCCCTACCAATGAGTAAACTGGATTTGATTTAAATTGAATATAACTTGAATTTAAGGTTACAAATTAATATGATAGATTAAAATTTTGCACACTTTTGTTATTTATGAGATAATGAATATAAATAGTAGAAGTTGAGTTGAGGTGATTAGTTCATCTCCGACTCTTTGAGTGCACTAGTGTTTAACACACGTCCACTCTGTTTGCTGGTGTTGTCCCGAATATTTGTCCAGTGGCTCCTGTAAGGGCTTCTTTCAACGCTCACCGCGTTCCCTTGGACGATTTCCCTTTCTAGAAAGAAGTTAGCCAAGTTCGCTTCCACTTTTACTTTAAAAAAAATTACAGCTTAGTTCCGGGAGATATTTTGCAATTCGTCCTATTAATTATTGCTAGTTTTTAAGGATCCTTATTAATAAAAACATAATAAGTATTGTGCCCTTATTTTTCAAAGTGGGACCAACTTCAGTATGACCTTCACTATAACTCATAAATCATGCTAGAGTTAACATGAAATATATGTTATGCTTCATCTGTATATATGATTTCGTCTTGCTACCAGGATATGTTTTAATTTTTGACTATGAGGTCAAGGGAGTAAAACTTTATTTCTTACACTGCGTTATAGTAACCACATGGACTACACGCATACATTAATAAAGAACATAATATGAAAAAGTTGGAATTTTATAATAAATATACCCGAGATCATGTAGAGGGAGAGTGGGGAACCATCAAGGAAAAACCATCCTCAATACACCCGTCTGGGATTTTAACCCCAATCTTCCCATCACCACCCATCTAGTTTAATATAACATGCGACCACCAAAATGAGTCAAAAAGATAATATACTTCAGTTGCACCCCCAAAAGCCTGGTAAGTGGAGCATTTGACACCCCAATACTCCCAAAATTTAAATATCTGCCCTCAGTAGCTATAAAATAATGCCAAATAGATTCTAGAGGCATTAAATATTCATAAATATTCTTACTCTAGTGATAGGGGAGATATACTTAAAAACCTCTTCCCAACTAGAAATTTCATTTCAGTTAACGCCTCGATTAAATGCCTCTCCCAAAGTAAGTTTCGTGAGGAGCCGCTGAAATACATGGAAATATTGCAGGTCCTTTCAACTCATGTTGGGATATTTAATAATAGTAATAATAATATTTAGCAACGAGTATTACCACCCGTTCGGGTTATACGCTTTAATCACTAATTACGCTAATGGACTAGGAATTAGGAAGGGTGAATTAAAGGAAGTGAACCCGCATTTGCGTGGAGGGAGAGTGGAATTTAGGAAAAACCACCCCCAGTTCACCCGACCGAGATTTGAACCTTGATCTCCCCGTCCTCAGCAGTCGAGCTCAACACGACAGGCGCGTTAGCCAACTACGCCACCGAGGCGGGTTTGGGATATTTAGCTTTCACAGCACAATAGTTAAAATTAGTAAATATGTAACTAAATGTGTTCATCAATTATTTTTTTAATATGTGAAACAAAAGAGTTATTAAGGACTTAAATTAGGGGACAGGGTTGCTAAAGTAAGATTAGCTTGGAGAGAGCAATGGTAATGACCCCCTTCCCCCCAGTGCACTCAGTCGGGATTTGTGCCTCAATGTCTCTATTTACGGCAACACATTATTTTACGAGTCTAACGCCTTATGGTAATTCGACCATAAAAGTTGTATTGCACAATTTTAACAAGTGTATGAATTATAAGCATTAAATAAAGATTCAATTATTTTAAATCATAACATTTCATGGGTTATATATAGGGGATCAGACTTTATATTTTATGGTTTTTGCGTAAAATTGATAAAGAAATATTAATAATACTATTCATAATTAATAAACCGTATAAATTATTAATATATATTATTAATAAATAATAAACTTTATAAATTATTAATAAATAATAAACTTTATAAATTATTAATAATTATTATTAATAACTAATAATATATGTTTTATTATTGATGGTTAATAATAAATATTAATAAGATTAATTTTATACATATTTAATTCTATACACCTCATATGAATATCTAGTTATAAAAAATTTAAGCCCAATACATTGATAGTTAAAAAAAAATCATATGCACAAATTTTTTAAAGGTGAATGTTTTCATAGCAAGATTATTTTTTTAATTAAAACTTAATTGAGGACTTAAAATATCTTTGTTTTAAATTGTCTTGAAATAAAGGTACGGTGAACATTCACCACATTTTTATCCAAGAAATTTTGTGAAATTTTACAGTTTTTTATGGAATGACTTTCCAATAGTATGAATTAAAATCAATCATCTTTAATACAAATAAAATTTCAAGATGGTGAAAAATCACCGAAACATGTCGTTGTCATAGAAGAAAAACTTAAACGCATATAAAATAATAAGGGAATAAAAATAATAAACAAGAAGTAATAACCTTAATAACAATTCACCACATTTGGTTTAAAACACTATGACCAAGGTATTTGATAATTAAAATTCAGTATTTTAATAGAGTTTTTTTTAGATTGTCATATCCCCAAGTCTCTATCAGCCATTTGCACATACATTGGTAAAACTGTTATTGAAAACTTGGTGAACAATATATATTTATTTCTATACATTCGAAGAGAAACACGGGTTTCAAGAGTATCCACGCTGCAACTAACGTCTTATTTATAATTATTACTGAGAATAACTTTTTTTTTTACCACCGTGTCTTACTACCCATTCAGGTTATGAGCTTGTGTAATAACTACGCCAATGGCTCTAAAGATTATGAAAGTTATATTTATAGGAGGTGTACCCGAATTTGAGTGAAGGGCTAATGGAAAACCAATTTGGAAAAAACCACCGCCAGTACACCCGGCCAAGATTTAAACCTCGTTTTCCCCGTCATCAGCAGTCTAGTCTACTGCAAGAGTAGTGCGTTAGATAATGCAACCACCGAGGTGGGCGAGAAGAAAATGTTCAAGTGTTTATGATTAAACTGCCATAATAAATTCTCACAAAATTACATTTAATTACTATTAATACAATTAATAAATAATTTGTTGATTAAAATAAGGCAAATAAATTTTACTTTCCCCATCGTAGTTGTTTTAATGGTTGGTGTGCTTGAGTTGAGTTCCAGTGTTCTAAGCTCAATACCACAAGTGAAACTATGTGATCGCCAGCTGTCACCTATTGTATGTATCATAAAAACCTTTAAAAATAACTCTTATATTAATCAATGTTAACCTAAAAATGTCTCTGTATTTTCTAAAAGGTGCTTCAGATGTTTAGCCGTAATAATATATATATATATATATATATATATATATATATATAGAGAGAGAGAGAGAGAGAGAGAGAGAGCGCTTGTTAAGATTCTGCCTATAAAAAATATTAGTTCTTTTAATCCACAAGTCCTCACATCATCCTGTTGCCCTAGAATAGTAGAATTTCTTAGAATTACACTCCACACTACAGCTATTATTAATATTATTCTAAGGGGTGGTGATTATAAAGGTATCTTAGATGAATTATTGTATCCACATTAGAAAAGAGAAGGGATGTAAAGATATCATTTTGTAATCCACCCCCAGTGCATCCAGGAGATATTCCAATCCTGACATCCCCAACATCGGCCATGTAGTCTAAAGCAGGACTGGTGTCTTAGGCTATGTGACCACTGTTTTTATTGAACCAATAAGATGGACTAATGATATATCGATAGCAAACTAAAATAATACCCCTCTTCCCAAATAATATTGATGGGTATATTACAAAATGAACATTGCAATTAGGAAGTTATAGTTACTTTTATCACTCGTTTTTAAGTGACGAGGATTACTGTAAAAACAACAACGAAAGAACATAGATTTCCAATCCTGTAAGCAGACCCTTGTAAGAACACAAAAACTTGTTCCAAGAAAGTTCTATGCCTCATTTGAGCACACTAAGAAATAGAGGGACTCTTAAAGGGAAGGAAAAAATAAATTATTTATATTATTACTTATTTATGAAACAAAACACCTCATATCTTAGGTCAATGAAGTATACATGATTTCTGCAAAAGTCATTGTTTATATATATATATATATATATATATATATATATATATATATATATATATATATATATA
>CABFOW010000005.1:573976-595710 GCA_902141385.1 Timema californicum | reverse complement strand
TGTGTGTGTGTATAAATATATATATATATATATATATATTGGAGAGATTAGAACAAATACTGCCCAAGCACGTCAACACCTTTTAACTTTGTCTATATACGATGTTCTCTGCTCAGATTGTTCTTTTTCCACAAAACTTGTGGTTTTTGGGGGTCTATGAAACGTACATATTAAATTACAGTGTGTTTGTTTGTGTGTGTGTGTATGAGAGATAGAGAGAGAGAGAGAGAGTAGTAAATGGTTTGGATTGACACATTGTGTGTGCGTTAAGTTTTCCCTCATATCTCTTCACTGGTGAAACTGCCAGACTACTGGCGGCCTAATGGCGACAACCATTTCAGCATCGCTGATTCTCTGAGAGTAGACCCCCACTATTTACAGTAGAGGATTTACGGACCATTTTACCCCCACCATTTTACCCCCTTGTTAGCCTTCCGAAGTCTTCTCCCTTTGCACAACACATCCTAAGTCCTGTATCATCCATACTTGAAGAAGAACCCACTCTTGTCGGCAAAAAATAAACGGGTCTTACAAACGACTCCCACCCTAGAGTATCTTGTCGGAAGCTGACCACCGATACAAGAGATCAAAAGAATTCACTCTTTTAAAGAATCCAACCTCGAAAAAATAGCCGATGCTTCTTTCAGACCACCACATTGGTATCATAATGAAGACATGTCAAGACGAATTAAGGGAAACAATTTTAAATAGTCTCTTACGTTTAATTGCATCAATGGCCTGAATGCAAGGAGGTTAGAGCGGCTTGTTCAATAGTTCTATTTCAAATTTAGCCTCAACACTGTACACAGGCGAGGAGTATACCACATCATTTAAGAGATGGTAATTTATCCTATTGAGTGGCGTTGAATTACAATAACCTACATTTATTTTATGTCTAGTTTGACACTTTTGACGCAAATGGTATTATTGTGGTCGTTATTGATGATATGATCAATTAGAAAAAGTTTGTTTTACAACTATGAAAAAATAGTAAATTGGCATTTTCAATTACCGTGTTTTGTTTATATTTGCCTAGAAACAGTTTATTAAGATAATATTTTACTGGAAATTATAAATTAAGTTATATATATGTTGAGAGTGGATATAAATTCTCATTTCTAAATAGCTAACAGATAACTTAGCCGATCCTTATTCATATACATCTATTAGAAATACACCATTTTATGAACATCTAATGCAAAATTAATATAAAGCCTACCTTCATTTGAAAAGCAAACCGAATTATTTCAATAGCAGCATTATCATTATTCATTATTCTAGTTCAAATCAACACAAAGAATAAATTTTGACTATATCCAACTAAGGTTTGTTTCAATATTGTATTTTTATTACAATACAACAGTAGACCTACTAATTACGAGAATTATAATATCTAGCAGGAAACATAATAAGCGTGGTTAAGGTAGTGATGTATAGAACGCGAGAAAATACCAAGTTGTTTGCAATTTTTATAGCAAAACTTTTTTGGTCAAAATAAACAAAATTTTAGTTTAATACATACATTGAGTTTAATTTTCTTCACATTATTAACAGTTGTTTATTTATTACCTGTAATGAGCATAGCGGTATTCGATGACGAATTTTTAAATGAAGAGAAAAATCTATAATGAAATTCCAGGATCTCTTTAACAGATATTCAAGAAATGTGGAAATGACTAAGCAAAGAAATTTGAATTTTATGTTTGTATAAAAGGAATATGTTTTATTATGACAAAAATTTTGCCATAAAAACTGCAAAAACTATGGTCTTTCTTGCGTTTCCTATGTCCCAAATATATCTTAACAAAATACATACTCTTTCAGAAAAAAAAGAAAGAAAAAAAAGTGCAGCTGGTTGTGACAAATCTCTAACCTTCAAAGTCAATGGCTGTAACTAAAATCTCTCTTTCAAACTCGAAGTGTTTTTTTTTTAAATTTAATAGAACACGCCATACTATTCGTCTAGGTTATTTGTAGATTACACTTAGGTGATAGGTATAAAGAAGTTTGAATTTGGATTAAGCGTAGGCCTATCCAGAGTCATAATGAGAAATAGTTGCGAAACCATTTAGGGGGAAAAAACCTTGAGTACATCAAGTCAGAATTAGAGCATCTACCTTCTAATCACCAGCAAACCAGACTAAATGAACAATACATTTATTCCACGTGCACGCCAAGTCTGAGCTAACTACTGTACTATATGTTACTCTCTTTTATGATTAATGCCTTCAACTATTTATTTGTAAAGGTGGTGTTAAAAATGAGTATTGCTTTTAAGAATAATTTCACAATGTGTAGGATAACTAGTCATACTCTCCACTTCAATCTGTTTGGAATTAAGTTTGTGAGTAGTGTTTTGGAAACCCACCGCCAAATACAGGCGACACCACTATACAATCGACCCTCGCCTCCGTGTGGAAAACAAACAGAATTTAGTTGAAACTTTAAACGGGAATCAATATTATTCTGGACGCGGTGGCAACGTCACTTGTTTTTTTCCCCTATCCCAGGCACTCTTGTTTCCTAAGTAAACTAAAAGGTAAGGTCTGAGCTATGGGTTTCCTCATACTCTTCTAGCCCTGTTTTTTTTTTTTTATCTTTCCCATTTCCGTGGCCCAAGGGTTAGTGCGGTTCACTTTGGCGAAGAAAAGGCCTGGGTCGATACCAGCTGCTGGTTGAAAGTATCGGTTTGTTAGTGCTAGGTCCAGGTAAAAAATATACTGCTAATTTAGGTGTTTCACGCCATGAATACCTATATTTTGGGTAGGAAATACGTCTCCAAACAAGTGTCACAAATTGATAAACTTTCTGTAGTCCTCATCAGACAACAGTGGGATTTAGTCTAATGAAAAAGAGAAATTTATAGTTAATATTATTGTACAGACTTTGGAAATCGAATGGTCTAAGCCAGTGGTTGGCAACCGACGTAATGCAGACTGGATTTGGCTCATCGACTGATTTTATTTTGTCGCAAAAGATATAGCAAACAAACAAATGTAGCCATAAAAATATACTAATTACTATTAATGAAATATAAAGTTGAAATATATTGCTTGATAATGTATTCAAACTGGCACACATATTTTTCTTATTAAAGCCTATACGGTTTGCGATATTAAAAAAAGTTGATAACCTCTGGAAGGGATAAACTCACAATAGACTGGAGACTTGATCATGAATAACGGGTAGGTCAGGAATCTAGTCCAGGCTTGATTTACTGGGAAGCAGTTTTATTAAATTGATTTCCACTCTCCCTTCTCACAGATGTGAGTCCATTTTCTCTTAATTCGGCGTTTATTATCCCAACTCAATTAGTATAGTTAAATAAATATATTCCAGGTGAGTGTTGAGACTTTTAGAATAAAAATAGTAGCCTACTACAATAATTAGCCTATCGTATCATTTTTTTATCTTTCTCACTTACTTATGTTTATTTTTAATGTTTTCGATCTGTAGAAAACGTTTCAAAATCCCCCCAGAATATATCTGGTTTAATGAAACATAAGTTGACTGTAATTGTCCATTTTATTATTTCTACCTTTATTATATTCTATACATCTAAAATGGCGCTACTCATATTTATTTGTCTAGAAAAATAGTTTTCCAAGCTGTCTTGAATTGATAGTTTAACCAACAAAACTGATATATTGCTGTAGGATTTTAAGGTGTTTGAAATGACTTGTCTTTGGTTAACAGACTAATTTAACGGTACAGTATGTGTATGTTTGGAAACACTTGTCTATAATTTTTAAGTTGAGACTATGAACTCTAACAAAATAACACCATTAAACAACAATGAATAGATTCGTTAGTTCATATTAATTCATCTTTCTAAGACAATGTTTCCTAAACTTTGTTATTTAATTGTCCATAAATATAGCTGGTTAACCAAATGCCACAAACACATATTCATATGTTAATTTTATTATTTAGATAACCATATTATATACAAATCTAAGACTAAAGTCAAATTATAGTATTCAAGAATAAATTTTGAAACAGTTACAATTTTAACTTCAACAAATAGCTCTACTTTTTTTAAATTTAGTATCAGATTTTGAGCCCCTTGATTTGAAAATTAATAAATTAAAAATTTTTTTGAATGTAAATAATATTATGAAAATAGAATTTATTTTAAGTATGAACAAACTACATTATAATATTTTATAGATTATATAAAAAAAGACATGAAAAATTGTTGAAAGTCGCAAAAATAAATAGCTTCAGGGTTACAGACTACTTAAGGGTTGTACTTCTGAAACTCCTGTTCTAGCTTATACCGAGCTACATTTAAGACTGCAGAATAGATATAGCGGGTAATATAAAAAATTGTTTTTGAATTTATAAGGAGACCTTGTGCAAGTAGACTCGGGGTGCTAGGAGCTTCTTTAAGTGTGCACAAGGGTGCTTGACTACGATTCTAAGTTCCTATATTACTATTTATTCTAAACGTAGTTTTAGAGAGTCTTTCGCCCCACTGTAATTTATCATATTCTCTTCAAACTAATGTTTTGTGTTTCCTTAATACAAAATCATACTATACCTCTAATCCCCAATTTAGATATTTAATATGGTTAAATGTGAGACTCGGATTATACAAGTCCATACATAATTTTACCGGTTATTCTCTCTGGGTGTGAAACGTGGTCTCTTATCATACATGGCGAAACAAATGTAGGGTGTTCGAAAACAACGCGCTTAGGAAGATATTTGGTAAAAGGAAAGGGAGGGATACAGATACTGGAGAGGGAAGGAGGTTACATAATGATGAGTTACACACCCTGCCCTGATTACAAGACATTATTAGGATTGTCAAGTCTCGTATATTATGGTGGGCAGGACATGCATCGTGAATGGGAGAGTCTAGAACCTTCTTCAGGGTACTGACTGGCGAACCCAATGAGAAGAGACCATTGAGAAGACCTTGACGCAGGTGGGAGGATAATATTAGGGTTTTTATGAGGTGAGCTGGATATATCTAGCTCAATATAGCGATAGGTGGCGTTCTTTTGTAAGTGCAGCAATGAACTTTCGAGTTCCTAATGTCAGAGAATAAATACGTAATACCGTTAAAAATTGGTTCACTTGAATAATAAACGTGTACTGAGTTATTAATAAAGAAAACTAAACTTGAATCTCGTCCTCGTGTTTAAATAGCTAGATTGGTCAACCCCAGGTATATGTAACACTTTTCGATTTTGGATGGCGATGATGAGGATATTAACTGTTTGCCATGGGTTTTTCTTGCTCTTCTATTGGTGCATTTTGAGGCAATTGGGCTGGGAGTTTAGTAAATATCATACTGTACTAGAATAATCTAGTTTAGTTTAAAAGTAGTCTGGTGATATAATCGGGTGGTCCAAAAATACCATTATATAAACAAGTTAGCATTAAACTCTGAATATCATTTGTATTTCCGTATAAGCCACATAAATTTCAGATAAACGTGATGATTTTGATTTATAAAACGATAAATACGTAATGTCATCTCTTAAAGTTCTGTAAATTCATTAACTTGTTAAAGTGATTACTAGACTAGATATTCAAAGCGTTTGTTAGTTGTTAAATGAAACTGGGCAAGGTGTTTGAAGCACTCGTAAACTGATAAAGAAAAATAGACCAGGTATTCGAAGTTTTCGTTAGCTGGTAAATGAAAACAGGACCAGGTATTCGAAGTATTTTTTTTATTGGGAAATAAAATCATGACCTGGTATTAGAGGCAAACGTTTATTGGTATATGAAAATAGGGTTAGGTGAACTAAGCAAACATCAGTTGATAAATTAAAACATGACCTAGTATTAGAATCAAAAGTTGGTTGGTAAAAAAACAGGATCAGTTATTAGAAATAAACATTATTTGGTATATGAAAACAGGATCAGGTATTAGAAGCAAACGTTAACTGGTAAATGAAAACAGGACCAGGTATTAGAAACAAACGTTATTTGGTAAATGGAAACAGGACCTGGTTTTAGAAGCAAACTTTAACTTTTAAATAAAAACAGGACCCGGTATTATTTGGTAAATTAAAACTGGGCCATGTTTTCAAAGCATTCGTTTAATGGTAAGGAATAGTGGACAAGGTATTAATGAACTTGTTAACTTTATGGTTGAAAACTGGAAAAGGAACTCGAACACTCGTTAGTTACAAAATGAAATTGGGGCCAGATGGTAGAGTTCTCGTAAATCGGTAAATGCATATTTGACGAGGTATTCAACTTTGGTGAGTGAAAACTTACCAATGTATTTCAATAATCATGTTAGTGTTCTGAAATTAGATATCAAGGTTTTCGTATTAATTTCGGGATAATTAATTTAACAAGTAAGAGAACGTTTTATATCATAAATATTTTGGAAACCATAAATTAGACCAACTAAGGGCCTAATTTAAGCTAAGCCAGTGGAACAAAGCAAACACCTATACAAACACCCAAGGCTGGAATCCGATATAGATTTATAAGTTGAAACATTTAGTCTCAGCTCTTGGAGTACTTACTAATCTACTGTGAAACGCAAGCCACTAGATAAACTTAAATCTAAATAAAATAACTTTATGTTTTTATTCTCTGAAATAATTTTATGAGTATTTGAAGCGTTATTCTAAACCAATTGGTTCATAAGCACAGGATTTTTACTTAACCCAGAAGATCCCACTTGAGATTATACACCCAACTCTAGAAGCAGGAATTGGAGTACATTGATAACAAAGAGGAGCTTATACGGAAAAGTTTAAACACCTTCAACTTGGCTGGAACCAATTACATATAGTAAACTATAATCTAATTATTTATCAAACTGGGTGGAGTTTAGCTATTTGGTTTAACCTCCTTCTGAAGGCTACATGGCTATAAATAGTACTACAAAAATACATTATTTCAAGGTTTGTATAAGAAACAAGGAACTTAAATTTGAAAATTCTTAGATAAAAATAAATTTTATCCTTAAAAGGTTATAATAGCATTAGAAAAAATCAAAAAAACTTAAGTTCAAAACTAGATTTTGCTACATTTTTTATCAAATGTATGCAAAATAAATCACATATTCTTTCTTTATATAAATATACTTGTTACTTTTGACATTTGTTGTTGAGTATTGTATAAAATAAAATCATAGGAGAATAACGATCACATTTTTATATTTCACCATGCAAATAATATATCGAACAAATTTACAAGGGAAAATAGAAATACCAAGTCTTTCACCGATTACAAAAATCCAATGATAAATATTACAAACAACAATCAAAATATAGTTGTTGTTTTTTTGTCTGAGGGAAGATATATATTATATTATTTTATTTAGATCAACTGTTAAAAAATATTTTGTCTCATACTTACATTTTTTAAATAAGTATATTTTTTCTCTCCATAAAATTAGTAGCTAATAAAATGAACAGGCCGTTATATACATTTATTTAAGCGTGATTATAACTTAGCTACTTAACCGTCTCTATCTACATCGATTTTTCGATAATGTATGAAAATATCGATAGAGATATGGAAATATTTCTGCAACTTCAATCTGACAATGAAAGAAAGAAATGTTTTAAAATCAAAATGAAGGTCTCCGCAAATGTTATTTGCGTTTACTATTGCGTAATGAACACACATTTCCATTTAAAATACAAAACTTTACTAGAAATACTGGAATTTTTCATCTACCATTATCGTTTCATTTCGTGAACTAAGAATTATTTCTTTAAGGTTAAAAAAAAACTCTTTTGTTTAAAATGGGTTTGTTAAAACAGGGTACGCGAAAAGTGTCTTTAATCATGAATCCTCTCTCCACTACATGTGTCCACAATGTCCGCATCAGACACACATGCCGAATAAACCGATGTCACATTTTCCCGCAATCGCGATTCTTGTTTAACATGCTGACTACACTACCTCGACCGACTCTATGATAGGGGGAGGCACGAGAGGAAGGAATGGGGTCTCATTGAATAGTAGCTAGATATTCTTTTATCAATGGAGGGTAAGTTGAAACGTGTGTACCCGTATTTCATGAAGCCATGTTCACTACGCCCTAATCATGTTACCCCATGAAACACTTCCTTTCAATGATTAATGATAACAATGATATACTCTGAAAGAGTTTCAATTCCTTGATACCTAAAATTAAGACATTAGGCATTGTTAGTTAAAATCAAATTTGTTTTTAAAATAATTTTAAAAGAATATTTCTGAAAAAAACGGAAAATAGTACCAATGATTAGGCATAAAGATTTAGTCAGATATTTACCTGCTTTGTAGTAGAATACAGCAGACTCGCGATTATCCGAGCCTCAATTATCCGTGGCTCCGTGTTAACAGAGGCACTCATTCTTTCAAACAGTCCAATTTTAACACAATATTTAATCAATAGTTAGATATTATATACAATAGTTTTTACTTCTACGACTATATAAATTAATTGTATTACTATAATATGGGGTGTATCTAATGCTCTATATCTTGGTCCATTTGACCTTATCTTACTTCTGCTCTCCTGGCGTATGGAGGCATTAAATTCTGAGGTGGGGACACCATTAGGGTGAATGCCATTATCCCCAGATGATAGGCTGAAACGTGAGAATGACGATGATGGAAAGCAGAGGGGATCTACAGTTCAACGTGTGTTCCGAACCACGGTGGGGGCCTGTCATTCCCCACATTCCCAGATCGTGAAAGCACCCACTTTGCCAAAGGTGAGGGAATGGTTTGTTAATCAGACAATCTGTGCTGTATCGGGGTTTGAAACACAGGCCCTTAACAGAGAAGTCAAACACCTTACAGCTTGACTGCCAAGTCATCCCGTATTATTATAACTAGTATAAAATATTATTTATCATACTTTTATACAATACTGTAGTTAAAGGCATGAAAAGTGACGTGAGAACAAATTACTAACAACACCCAGAACACTACACCTGGCGTTATTCCACTCAAAATGCTTTGTAGTGCAATGTGTTTTAATAAATTGATAGTTTCAAAATTACAAACAATGTACACAAATAAAGTACGTTCTTTTCTAGTGAGTCTATTACTACCTATAAATACTAAACGTTCCGTATCATCCAAGTTTTTTCCCTATCCGAGGTAGGCTCAGTCCCAATTACCTCGGTTAATTGCGAGTCTACTAAATATATACATATTTTAGTATGCAAAATATTTATTAATGGGAAAGGGGGAAAGTCCTATTTTAGCTCAAATTGAGTTAGTGCTGCCATCTATTAGACAATCATGCGAACTTTCTTATATGCTTGAGCTTATCGTTATAAGAGGTATCTGTCACATTTAAATTAATATAAAAAAGTATTTGCTAGAGTCCTTATGGAGTTTGATATACAAAAGTTGTTCTCTTGGAAAATGTGTGTAATGTTATCTTCCTCCGTTCTCCCTTGTACATTTCATATTGATATCGAATTTTTCTGAGGCTTGGATGGTAGAATCATGAATAAAAGCTTTTTATTATAATTAATGTGGTTCATTTAAAAATAAATTAAAGTGTCCTATTTGGAAACTGATAAATAATAATAATAATATTTAGAACTGTGTCTTACTACCCATATGGGTTATACGCTTAAGTACTAATTACGCTAATGGGCTAGGAATTGGAAAGGTTGATTTTAGAGGATGTAAACCCGTATTCGCGTGGAGTGAGAGTGGAAAACCATTTAAGAAAACCACCCCAGTTCACCTGACCAAGATTCGAACCTTGGTCTCCCCATCCTAAGAAAATAATCACAAAGAAAAAAAAATACTTTGAAGCTGTGCAGTTAATATCGGTTTTTTTTCCTTTAAATAATATTTTAGTTATATTTTTAGTTTTAATTTGAAAGTTGAATATAAAAACCATTAACGTGGATTATTATTAAGGCTTTACTATCTTCCCACTAAATTAAATCATAGTTCATATGTTCTAAGGTATTTAAAAATAACTCAATACTATCTGGATTAACCTAAAAATATGCAAAAGAACCATAGATTTACTCACATCTGTGGGTACGTGGACTAAATGTGGGTTCATCTAGTGTAGTTTCCCAGTAACGAGTAAATTAGGACTCGAATCCCAGCCAAGCGTACTGAGACTGGTTTCTCCTAAGTTCCCCCCTCCCCCTCTAGCTCCACGTAAATCCTTGTTTATTTCCTCTAAACTATATTTTACTCATCCCTTCGACGTTGGTGTATTAATATTCACATAATCCATAGGGGTAATTAGACAGGAAGCAAAAAATAAACTTAGTACAGCGATGGATGAGGCCTGGTGGTTATTCTCCTCTTAGTTTGGTATTTTTGTAGTCAGTAATTGTTTGTTTTTAAAATGTTATTTTTGTTGTTGCTCCGTGTCTCAATACCCATCTTGTCTATACTCATATATCCACTCTCTTACCGGCTTTGGTGCCCGCATGGTCTAAGGTGTCACTCTCGTGTTAGACTAGACTTCCGATGACAAGGAAATCGGGACTCGGATCTCATTCGGGTGGATTTAGAGTGGATTTTTTACAAAATGGTTTCCCACTTTCCCTCCAAGCAAATGCAGGTAAACTTCCCCTAATTTCAAACTTCCTCATCCATAATTCACAAGAGTAATTAGTACATATGTGTGTAACCTGAACAGGTAGTAAAACGTGGTGAAAAAAAAACTACTCTATTTGGCTAGGGATCGTGGGATTATATTTTAGATTAAATGTACCCACATTATCGAGATTTTGATTAAGAATATTTTAAAATACGATTCTTAAAGAGCATAAACCCCTTGGAGTTCCATAAATGCAGGTATCTGTCCACGTTTCCAGAATAAATTATACTATCAATCATAATTTTAACATCAAAATAAATAAAACGTATATTTGCAGTTATTTTTCGAATGACCAGCTAAGATGTTTATCCTTGTTAAAAATATTAATGTTTGTACAAACAAATGTGTTATTAAAACGTCCAACATGCCAGAGAATTGTCGTATTATTCTAACAATGTTACATACATAAGCAAAACATATTAAAAACATATGACCATCTAACCGTTTGATTTAGAGGGATTCATATATATCATCCTTCAAGGGAAGCTATAAAGTTGAGTTACTGGAGTATACACTCTTATGTTCCAAAAATCATACCGTAAGGGAAGCTATCAATTTTAGTTAGTTGGCATATACATTTTATGTTCCTATAAATCATCCCTCAAGGGAAGCTATCAAGTTAAATAAGTTGGAGTATACATTTTATGTTCCTATAAATCATCCCTCAAGGGAAGCTATCAAGTTGAATATGTTGGAGTATACACTTTATGTTCCTATAAATCTGGGATTCCCAACCCTTTTCACTCCAGGGCACACTTAGTTCAAGACAATATTTTCACGGCACACTAATGTATGGGCTGTAATAAAATACGTTTTTATATTAAATTTAGATAAAAATCAAAATGATTAGTATCGAGAAACAGTTGACAGTAAGTGTATTTTTATATCGGTGCCCCCATCTACTTGCAGAGCAAATTGCCTGTTTACTTAAATTTTTTCAACAACATTTTGACTGATGTTCTCAGATACTTCATAAATACGTCGGCCTATCTTATTATTCGATAAAAACACTTATGAAATTTGCTCTTTAGATTATTTTATAAGCATGGTTCCAATAATGACCTGACAAGCTGGCCCAATCACATATTCTCCAACAACAAGTGGCTTCGTGTTTTTTGTGGTCAATTCAGTAACTTTGAATAACGCCTCAGGTGCACTATCGGAAATGTAAACCATTGTTTCCATTTATTTTGTGCCTTGTGTTGGAATGCTGGTTTTTGGGATTCACTGGGTTTTTAGGTGGTTGTATGCAGCTTCATCTGTCTCAAAATCATTGTTTTGTTAATCAGGCGTTCTCTACAAAATATACAGAAATAGACTGGTCGGTCTTAATCTTATTTTCAAGTGAAACCTAAAATTATCTATCGTTATAACACTTTGGGAGGTTTAAAACCGGAACTGGTAGTAGATTCATCGCAAGATTTATAGTTAAATTAAAATCTTGGGAAATTTTGGCGGTACACTTCCAAAATTCGTGGCACACTTAAGTGCCGCAGAACACCAGTTGACAACCACTGCTATAAAGCATCCCTCAAAGAAAGATATCAAGTTGAGTAAGTTGGAGTATACACTGTATGTTCCTATAAATCTTCCCTCAAGGAAAGCTATTAAGTTGAGTAAGTTGGAGTATACACTGTATGTTCCTATAAATCCTCCCTCAAGGAAATATATCAAGTTGAGTAAGTTGTAGTATACACTGTATGTTCCTATAAATCTTCCCTCAAGGAAAGCTATTAAGTTGAGTAAGTTGTAGTATACACTGTATGTTCCTATAAATCTTCCCTCAAGGAAAGCTATTAAGTTGAGTAAGTTGGAGTATACACTGTATGTTCCTATAAATCTTCCCTCAAGGAAAGCTATTAAGTTGAGTAAGTTGGAGTGTACACTGTATGTTCCTATAAATCTTCCCTCAAGGAAAGCTATTAAGTTGAGCAAGTTGGAGTGTACACTTTATGCTCCTCTCTCTCTCTGGCGAGGTATATTTGATGGCTGTTGTTAACCTTATGGTTGGATAGTCAATATTGACCGTAGTTAAAGATGGTGCTGTCTGTCGCTTCTCTTTTATGCTTTGTGAGGCTAGGCAAAGTGCCGAAAGCTAGGTAGGTCAAGCTGGATGATAGTTGTTGATGTGTTGAAGAGGGCAGAGGGGAGAAGGGGGGTCAGTGTGTCGAGAGGTATAGGTTAGGAGGGGGCAGGGGGCCTAAGGAGGCTCACATGGTTTAGTCACTAGGGTTGGAAAACACTATCCAGGAAATTTAGGTCTTTTAATAGACCTAGAACTCACTTCTGTGGCCGCATGATCTAGGACGTTACTCTTGCAGTAGACTATACTGCCAATGACGGGGAGGTCAAGGTTTGAATTTTGGTTTATATCCTAAGGGTGTTTTTTCCAAAATGGTGCAGGTACACTTTCCATAAATATAACCTTCCTAATCCCTAAAATCCTTAGCGTAATTAATACATAAGTGTATGACCCAAACCGGTAGTAAGTCGTGGAGTTAAAATAACTAGACCCTGATTATCTCAAGTAAAACTAATTGCATTTATTGTAATTTTAATTGATGCCAATTTTTTTGATTCATTATATTAGTCTCTAGCTTTGGATTTGAAATAAATGTCTCTCTACTACCTGGACGAATTTGTGATGAATAACTCACTCAGATATTAAAACTAGCTCAAATGAGATTCTAACTACAAATCTTAGGGTAGTGATTTCGATTCTTGGTTAAGACCCAAATTAGAAAAATTGCTTTATCCCTCTTACTTAGTGGTATGTTGACAGTCTTGATTGTGATTGATGTGTTTCTACTTAAAATAATTTAGTATGAGCCAGCAATATTTTCTGTAACTTCATCAACATTGATAAGAAAAAATTAGTATGATGGTTTTGGAAAAATGTCAACCAAAACAATTTTACTGTAATCAGTAATTAAATTTGTAATATTGTTAAAAGTGCTAGATCGCCATTTTTTTAACCTTGGCCTTAATTTCTTCAGATTCCCCCCACCCCTTTTTTATTAGATACATTTATCTATTTTGGGAATTTTCCTCCTAAATATTTTTATATATTAACACAATTATAATTTAATGAAAATTATATTTTTCCTTGTCACTATCCCTTATTGTTATTCTTTTAATAAATAGGAGTGTTTCTTGTCAACTTAAATTGAGGCACTGTAATTGAAACGTATTAATCTATCTTTGGTCGAGAGTATTTAGCTTAAGGCACTGATAAAAATTATATCTTGATCAAACGCCGATTAAGTCGAAATATTTCCCTCTCTTAGCCTAATAGCAAGCAGAACACAATTAATTTGGATGTCACTTTATGAATGATAGTCCAAATTACGTTGAGAGATTCACATATCATAATATTAATAGACCATAATAATACTAATAATAATAATATAACTAGACTATTTTCACTTGTTTCTTGGTGAATATGTTAACGGACGCTCTATATTATATTGCTTCAAATATTGTTCAAATATTATATTATTCATTGTATTGTTTTGTTTTTGAATCATTTTGTGTCATGAAAGCTAAGTTAAATATCATTAATCTGATATTTTAGTAATGTCATACATTTTAATGTAAAGTAAACCAATTTGGTTTAAAATGAACAGCATAGTTTCTCAAAAAGTTGTTTAAGCTTGAAGTACTAGTAAAAGACTTGAAATAAAGAAATTATTTAAAAAAAATATTTTAACTATTACAATTGTTTGCTTTGAGATGTATAATTTATTTTTATTGTACGATTTAAATACGTGTACTGATATTATCATAGGTTTTAATTAAATATTTTTGTAAAAAACAAATAATTACAAAGTTGTTTTTCAACTTTTGTAAGCAAAGCAAAAATATCAGCTTTAGCATGCTTATACAATCTTCCAATAATTTTAACAAATTATTTTTACCAACTTATTTCAATCAACGTATTACTGTCAAAACTACCTTATTCTTAAACACCCAATTCTTGATCAATAAAGCTCAATATTTTTCGCAGGAATCCAAACACAATAATTGCTCAATTGTTTCAGGCATCCTTTAAAATCGAACCTGATTAATTTAGATTTAGTCTGACCACCCTGAACGCTTAGCTATAATGATAGGGTGTAGATTACATTAAAATAGTGATGAGTAGCAGCCCAAAGTGCAAAGAAAGGGAAGACAAGATCATCCAAGTCCAGCCGCTTGTGTAAAGGTATCACAAGGAGGAACAAAAAATGTTGAGAGAAGGGCCTAAACTTGTGTACAAGAAAGAAAAAGGGTTTGACTTTAAGTCTAAGTAGGTCCTTCCTTCAGTTGTTTACAGAGCTTGTTCAACTTTTTTGAGATTTCAAACCAGTGACAGAGAACACTCCTTGAAAACATCAGCAGATGGACTACCTAGAAGGCGTATTAACCTTTCCTAACATTTGGTTGTTTACTTAGCTACATGCTGCACAGATGAGACTTCTACGAAACATCATGTGAAAAACAAGAAGAGATATGATTAAAAAAAAGTATATGATCATATAAGAATTATCTCAAATCAGTTAGGCTTATATAGAGAGTGATCGATTCTTAGAATTTGAGAGCATACTATGAAAAGTCTAGCCAAAAGTGATATAATTATGAAAAAAATTGCTACATACTGACTGCAGAATCACAAACTGATAAATACAGAGGGTGGTACTAATTAGGAATAACTGCTTTTTAAAATATGAGTAATGAGTAATGACTATTAGTTTGATTTGTAAAATTCATTTGACTCTACCTTTTAAAAAAATAAAAATTATATATTTATTTTAATATTATGGGTATTTCTTCCAATACATGTAAGTAACCAGGCTGTTGTTTTACATTTTTTTTCTCTTATGTAAAAATAAATCCCATTGTTGACATAAAATGTCTTTCCATTCCTGACCTAGCGTTCCATTCTTAATTTTATATGAGCCAGATAGTTCTTTCAACCTAATTCAGAACAAAGATCATGAGAAACTCACATCAATATACATTAAAAAATCGGTGGGCCATTAGCACCCAAATATCAGCACATAATTTATATACAATTAGTGTATCTAAGTTAAATATATATTTAAATATTTATCTATTTATTATCCAATGAATGCTAACCAAACCAAAAGGATAAGTTTAGATAAGAAACAGGTTGGATTTCATTATATGGCAATGAACTATACTTCATTCACGGTAGGAGTTTACCTCTGAAAGGTCTTTTTTCTTACCAATATCCTACTATATAATAGATTTCTGGTAGGGAAAAAAGTCCTTTCAGAGGTAAACTCCTACCGTGAACGAACCTTTTCCAACTCAGGTGTATCTGTTACAGATACCAAATAAATATGCTGAACAACCTTCACCATTATACTTCCACATCCAGTCACTACTTCAATCTAAAGTCATGCATTGTAAAGGAGATATTGGTCAGAAAGGGTAATACAAAAAAAAAGAAAGAAAGAAAATAATATTGAAGAAAAATACTCTTAGGTGGTAGGTAAGGTATATGTGTTGATACAAACGTACAGTACTTACAAAGCCGTGCTTGTCAGAGATATTGTTGGTGAGTTTGAGTTTGTGGAAGGACACAACCTTCTGCATCCACTGTTCTCCTGTTGATGGTGAATCAGGATGAATATACATCCTTTTGGGCATCTCCGGGTCTGCTTTGCCCGCCACCATCCATCGACTGGGGAATAACACAAAATATATTATAAATCTTATATTGTAGGGTGAGCCTGGTCAATCTTTTAGTCACCAAATACAAAGCAGTGGTGGTGGTTCATAGGATGTTGTTAAAATAGGTCATATAATACCTGGAAATCTATCCTCTCACTCAGTATCGTACTAGTCCATATCGAATTTATAAGCACTCATTGGTGTCTTAGTTTTAAAATAAGATTATTTGATGTTATTTAGAATTAAAATGTAGGCTAGAAGAGAAATTTCAATTAGCCAATAGCTTACTCAAGCCAAAACTCACCTGGCAATACAATTTAATTTGGAGATATGTGTTGTATTAAAATAGGAAAATCACAATGTTAAGCGTCTTATAACACTTTAAAACTAATCTATATAAAGTTGTTTAAACTTTTAAAAGTTTAAAAAGGATGTATTCAAACCAGTTTGTGTCTATACTTGTAAGTTTAATTAATGTTAAATGAGATTTGGTTAGAAAGTTTCAGTAAATTTAAGTGGCATATAGCTACATTCTTTAGACTTGATCATATACGCTTGGATAGGACAATATTCGGTAAGTCTTGTTATGTCATTAGAATTGCTTATGTTAGATCAAATTTTTATTAAGTACCTGTACACATGTATACTATACATGCAGTTATAACAGATTGAGTTGGTACATCGTGCCTTTTTTAAAACATTACGCACAATTGGTGATAACATTATATTCTTTATTTTGGTGACTTGTTGATATTAACTTGGGTGTGAATGTTAAGATATTGTAACGAAGTGGCTGACAGCGGGTTCGGCGCGTTGCTCGTTGTTTATCCAAACTGCACTTTCTGTTCTCTCTATCGCCATCCTTGTTTTGCAGGTATGCAACGTTATTATTATTATAATCATTAGCTCCACGTATTACTAACCGTTCAGGTTATACGCACTTACGCTAATGTGAAATGGTAGGGTGATTGTGAGATCAAATGGAGGACCTAGAATATAACGTGGAATCCAAACCACGGTAGAGGCCTGGAATTCCACACATTCACAAGTTGTGATTAATACACTTCATGTCAGAGGTGAAGAAAGGGTTTGGCAATCAGATAAATCTGTGCTGGGACCAAGGATTGAACCCCGGACTCCCAACAAAGATTTCCGACACCTTACCCCTAGACTGCCAGGTATTCTTGCACCGTTAGTGAGTCAGTCTCGCTGCCGTTGGGGTTTGATGAATCACCACGGTGGGGGAGAGGGGGAGGAAAATGGACACGTCTGGAAGTTTCAGAGTTCATTTTATTCAAACTTGGTATTTTATAAATAGAGGATTCCAAACTCTTTTAACTGTACATGCTTGGCGATTGACGAAGGATCCTCGGTCCAAGTTAAGGCTATCCAAACTAGTGGACCGTTGCGTCTGGGCAAGCATACCCGGGAGTGGGCAGCGTGTCCAGCAAGTGGATTGGCATGACCGGTCAAGAATAAGCGAATCCAGCATTAGTGTAAGGTCGATTCTACACTAGCGGTTAAAACGCGGTGGTTGTTGCGGCTAGCTTACACCTCCAAAATTGTGAATCTACACCTGACTGTCAAAACTCGACTGTTAAAAAGCTATCAAAATGTTACTGATTCTACACTAGCAGTTTAAATCCCACGTTTGTTGCTTCCACTTGTGCAGAATGGTTTAAAAATGGACATTGTACAGGCTGGCTGTAATACTGAACTTATTTTGTTTGAAGAAAACTCACAAAAATAATAATCGTCAAAAGAGACGTGGAGGGACTCACCCCACATTATCGAACCGTCTCTCAACAGGACAGTTTCATATTATGTTTATGAATAACAGAATAGAAGGTGACCTGGCGGTCTAGGGGTAAGGTGTCAGACTTCTATGCTAGCGGCCGGGGTTCAATCCCCGGTCCCGGCATAAATTTATCTGATTATCAAACCCTCCCTTCACCTCTGACAGGAAATCTTGTGAATGTGGGGAATGCCAGGCCTCCACCGTGGTTCGGATTCCACGTTAAACTGTAGGTCCTCCAATTCATCTCACAATCACCCTACCATTACACATTAGCGTAAGTGTGTACATCCCGAATGAGTAGTAAGACGCGGTGCTAATAATATTAATAATAACAGAATGCACCCACAGAAGTTATTTTTCTACTAGAGAATGCCTGTGGTTTCATTTGCTGAACTACTTGGCTTAGTGAATGAAAATACTGCAAAACGAGATACCATCTTGAGGATGAATATTATTCCTGCTGAAAGACTTGTGACATTGAGGTACAACTGCACAATAGAATTTGTACAAACTACTATAAATTAATGCTGAATGCTATATGTTAGTGTCAGATATTATAAAAATA
This sequence comes from Timema californicum, assembly GCA_902141385.1. Classification (NCBI taxonomy): domain Eukaryota; kingdom Metazoa; phylum Arthropoda; class Insecta; order Phasmatodea; family Timematidae; genus Timema; species Timema californicum. The sequence goes on along the minus strand of CABFOW010000005.1, from coordinate 577,107 downwards.
GCTTATATTATAAAAAGGATAATTACTCTTGAATCAGAATATGATATGTAAAAGTATACAAAATTTACCAGTAATTCTTTTTTAACTTTGCGCAATCGTGGACACTAATTTTATAATCTGTTAACCCCTATATCATTTTGATAACATGATATCAGAATTTTTCACTAATAGTACGAAAATTTAAGTGTTTGTAGTCATAGTTTTAATGCTTCATACAAATAACTTGGCTAAAAAAATGTCACCTGGACACGTCTTTCATCTGTAATTCTACACAAGAAACTGGGTTAAGATAATATGTACCATATAAATTAAATACGCTCATAGCAATTATCTAATAATAAAGTAGCATTTTCCCGCGACTTAGTTCTCAATAAACAATACATCAACACATTCGACAACTTCAAACGTTAGAAAAGAATGAAACTTCAAGAGCAGTGTTTTATATGCGTACGAAGATTCAAGATGAAACAAAGACTCGCCACTATTCACCCCCCCCCCCCCNCCCCCCCCCCCCCTAACATCACAGCTCATATCACGTGCCATTTATGTAGCCGTAATATTATCCACGAGAATATACTCTGTACGCCCGGTTTTTTCGACACTACTTCACTAGCTTTATAACTTACAATGGTTCTGTGAAAAATAAATAGTACAACAGAAGATGTCCCGTTTCGATACAATGAATACTTTTTGAGTTTACTGCAAACAAAAAAGAATATAAAAATGGACAGACAGACAAACCTTCTGGAAATGGACTATTTGGTATTTTTTATCGATTATACTACCCTGAAGGAAAGTAAAGCACCAAAAGAACTCGAATTCCCAGGAAACTTAACTAGTGTATTAGTCCATCACACGGGAAATATATAGAGTATAATATTTGTAATTTATCAGCGAGAAAAGTAACCAAATTTTAACACTATGTATGAATTTTAATTATTTATTGTTTTTAATCAATTAGGGTAACATGGCAGTCTAAGGGTAAGGTGTCATACTTCTGTGCTGTGAGTCCGGGGATCAATCCTCGGTGCTGGCACAGTTTTAGCTGACTGCCAAACCCTTCCGTCTCCTCTGACAAGACGTGTATTAATCACAACTTGTGAATGTGTGGAATTCCAGGCCTCCGCCGTGGTTTGGATCCCACGTTAAACTGTAGGTCCTCCATTTCATCTCACAATCACCCTACTAAGTATACATTAGCGTAAGTGCGTATAGGCCAAACGGATAGTAAGACGCGATGATGATGATAATAATAATAATAATAATAATTCATTAATTTATAAAACATTAAAAGTAGGGTGACTAAAACAGAATATCAAAATAGAGTCTTCAGTCGATGGGTGCAGAAAGCTGTACTTTTTCAAAAATACCTTTCATTGCAATGTTTGCATTCAGACCGAAAGTGGCCATTCTAATAATTTCTTATTATGTTAAGCAGCTCCACATTATTGGAGTACAAAAATGATTATAACTACAAAACAAGGCAATTGTTTTTGTGTCTCCTGTCCATCGCTGAGTTGGGTCTCACGTGTTACGATACATATAGGGCCTATAAGTTTTAGACGTATGAGAATCACCGGCAGTGTAGTTGCCAGCCGCGAGTTGTATTGGGTGTGTTTAATAACTAAAAATGTCCGATTTAACGCGTCCATTGATGGATTTCACCTTACATTTTTATGTCCGATTCAATGGGCACGAGACAACCCTTGGCAGATCCATAATAAAAGCAATGATACCTTAAAATCATGGGTTAGAGAACTATGTCCATGTTTCATTCATGGTTACATACATAAACTATTTGAACTGCGTTGTGTCTAGAGAACTACTAATATCAAAAGCTTGATCCTAATAGAAGGCAGTTAGCTATCAGCAACAATGCAAGCGAGGGGCATGTAGAGAACCCCCACAATAATTAAGAGCTAGCGACGATTATTGAAGTTTTTTCCTTCCATATAAACAAAACACCATCATAACGAGTGGAGTATCTACTATGCTACCAATGTAACATGTTATTATTATTATTATTATTATTATTAGCAACGCGCCTTACTACCCGTTCGGGTTATACGCCCTTACGCTAATGTGTAATGGTAGGGTGATTGTGAGATGAAATGGAGGACCTACAGTTTCAGAGGTGAAGGAAGGGTTTGGTAATCAGATAAATTTATGCCGGGACCGAGGATTGAACCCTGGCCGCCAGCACAGAAGTCCGACACCTTACCCCTAGACCGCCAGGTCACCACTATGTAACATGTTAAAACACACACTCGATCAATGAGCTTGCATTTTACAGGCAGAACTTTGGGAAAAAAGGAAAACAAAATATATATATATTTACCTACAAATACCCCTCGCGGCTTAAGGAGATTTTTGTTCCAAACATTTACCATAATCATCGTAATTTATAGCATTCACATATATGAGCTTATGTGCAGTAAAATGTACTGTACATTACAGTCATATTTATTACAGATCTGTTGGTAATTTATAATTTATCAAATTTGTAAAGTTTAACAAACTAAATCTTCAGATTTTTTATTATTGAATTTTAATTGATTATTTTTGCACTAAAAAAAGTGTTTTTTTTAAAAGAAATAGTGAATTTCATTGAAAATCAATCTTCTTCACTTACTCCCATAGATTTTTTAATCTATTAAGGCAAAGAAAATTTTAAAACTGTTTTGCCCAGTTTTATTTAATATTGTTATAAGTAAAGAATCTCTTAAAAGTCAGAACCAGTAGCTTTCTTGCCCAGATGATGATTTAAATGGGGCTCCCTTGCTTGGCTTGTCGTGTGGTTGTACAAGGGTGGAGTTACTGCCATGCTACCTTCACAGCTGACAGATGGCCTACAAGAGCACTACCATTGTCTCATTCCCTTCAACACAACTCAACAAGCAAACAAAATAACATTATCTCCAAGAGTAGAGTTAACGGACCTCCTATGTACTCTATAGGCCCTTCCAGCGGTATTCAACGTGGGGTACGCAAAGACATCTCAGGGAATACATGCAATTTAAGAAACAAATAGCCCTACACAAATATTTCTAATTTAATATATTATTTTGAATATATTTTATTTTAGAATATATATAACATGCATTATACACCAACGATTTGGGGGGGGGGGG
>CABFOW010000005.1:556246-573921 GCA_902141385.1 Timema californicum | reverse complement strand
GGTAAAAAGTTGAAAATTAATTATATCTGAGGGTATTCAAACAAAAAAGATTGACTAACACTGGTCTAGACTATAGAAGTATATTGCTATTCAATGGTAGTTTTAGATCATAGACCGATTACAAATATTTTTTTCCGACACATTAACTAAATTTAACTTTTTTTTTGTCACCTCGACGCACTACTAGTTTAGGTTGTACGCATTTCAGGATTTACTCTAATCTTATAATGTGCTTATGATGAGGAAGGTTGGATTTAGAGGAATCGTACCTAAATTTGTTTGTAGGTATTGTGAAAACACAGTTTTATAAAAAAAAATACTCGATGCACTCAATCTATATTCTAACCCAGAACTTTCCAACATAGTCAGTCCAGTTTAGGGGGAGAGTGATGACCTAAACTACGGGCCAGCAACGTTTTTTGATATCATGGGCCATATGGGGTTGAACAAATATCGGTGGACCTATTTTAAAAAAAAAACATTGGGCAAATAAATGGAATTTTTTATTTTAAAAATGCATAATAATTAGATAAGTATATTTGTATTGTTAAGATAATTTAAATTAGTTGATAAATAACACGTGGAATTGTGGCCACCTCAGCATTGACAGTACCGTAATTACAATGATTTGCATTAATATGTATATGCATATGTATATCAATATGCATTTCATTAATATGTTTGTTCGTTATTTGTTTTCGGGCCATAAAATATCAGAAGGCGGGCTTGATACGGCCCTTACACCATAGGTTGATGACCGCTGCCTTAGACTATTCGACCAACAAAGGGAGTATATATGTATTATTATTAGCACCGCGTCTTACTACCCGTTCGAGTTATACGCACTTACGCTAATATGTAATGGTAGGGTGATTGTGAGATGAAATGGAGGACCTACAGTTTAACGTGGAATCCGAACCACGGTGGAGGCCTGGCATTCCCCACATTCACAAGATGTCTTGTCAGAGGTGAAAGTATCTAAGTAATTATTATTAATTTTATTTGATCGTGATTGATAATATATGTAAATATGACATATACATAAATATTATTTAATGTATACATATTCGAAAGCAACTTTATTAGTTTTTGCGCCTGATACATCCATTTTTTGGCCACCCCACTATATATATAGAACGTTGGGGAATGGGGCATGTATTCAAAGTGTCAAATAGAGGAGGAATGGTTTGACGCTAGGAGAGTCCCTCCAGATTTATATTGTATTAATTCATCAGTCAGCTACTGACGAACTAGATCATTTTCTTTTATATAACTCCTTAGCTGTAGTAGCGTGTATAATACCATTTTAATGGTGACCTGGTGGTCTAGGGGAAGGGGGTAGGGTGTCAGACATCTGTGCTGGGAGTCCGGGTCTCAATTCTCTGTCTCAGCACAGATTTATCTGATTGCCAAACTCTTACTTCACCTTTGACAAGACTTGTATTAATCACAACTTGTGAATGTGTGGAGTGCCAGGCCTCCACCGTGGTTCGGATCTCACGTTAAACTGTAGGTCCTCCATTTCATCTCACTGTCACCCTAATATTAGACATTAGCGTTAAGTGCGTATAACCCGAACGGGTCGTAAGACGCAGTGCTAATAATAATTTATATAATAATTATTATTACTACTATACATTTATATTTGAAGTATCCAAACGGTAGTTAAAAACAGAATACTTAGAGAAGATTCCTTGGTTGCCGATCAACAAGCAGTGTTATCTTCTTTTGTGTAAACACCGCGTGTTACTACCCATCCGGATTATACACTTATGTACTAACTACGCTAAAGGTCTTAGGTGTTAGGAAGGCAATCGTTAGAGGAAGTGTATCCGAGTTGGCGTGGAGGGAGCGTGGAAAACAATTTTATAAAAACCACCCCCAGTTCACCCGACCAAGATTCAAACCTCAATCTCCCCGTCATCGGCAGTCTACTCTACTGCAATAGTAGTGCTCTAGACCATGTGACCACCGAAGTTGGTTATCAAGGCCAACTGTCATGGTGAGATAAATATGTCTTATATATTATATTCATTTAAATTATTACGTCTTTTTTCTCATCTTGGCTACACAAATTCTAACTATGTTAGTGAAGTAATTATGTGGGGGCTAGAGACTAATATAAATATATTATATACTTTTACATGATGGAAGAAAGAGAAACCATTTAGGAAAACTACCCTTAGTACAATTATCTGGAATATGAGCCCCCGTCCTCCCATAATACTGTATTAATATCTTCATCCTATAGAAGTCATTACAGTAGCCTCATGGCTTCTTTGGTGCTGACTGACAGCTTTGAAAGGTTACCAGACCAAATTATGTGTCCCTACGCCGAACCATATGATCTGCAAAAAACATGTGTTTAGCAGCTGTCACTTCTGACATTCAAAATGTAGATATATACCTAAATGTTGACTGTCAGAAGTCAGCTGTTAGCTGTCAGTCAGCACCAAAGAAGCCACGGGGCTACTGTAGCACCTGGGTAAGCTACGAATAACTCGTACCCATCAGTTATCGCACCACGGGGAGATGAAAATTCAATTGTGTCAAGACTCGTATCAAAGTATGATACAGGAGCCTAGAGAACACACCTGACCTATCAAGAACTCTAGTGAGGCCTGGGATCTCTAATAGAGTAGTGTGTATGTGTGTCTGTGTATAATTGTCAGATTTCCCAGACCCGGGATATTATTGATGACAGGCTGGGCATTCGTGTTCTGGCAATAGTTCGGTGATCCAGTTTATTCGATTAATTGTATACTTTATAGATATTATGAATATGAAATTGTTATTAATTTTCTAGTCTAGAGGTCCCGGGTTTGATAACTGGTGCTTCCAATGTTTATCTGTAAACAGTGGGTCTGGAACGGGGTCAAGCTCAGCTTAGTGAGGACAACTGAGGAGCTACTTGAATGAAGAAGTAGGAGCTCCGGTTTAGAAAAACCTAGAATAACAGCTGAAGGGTTTGTTATGATGACTACATGACACCCTCTATCCGCAAATGTTGAAACTATCATCGCTAACGTTGGCGGCCGCTCGGTCGGTATAGCTTGGTTGTGGGCTCACACCATGGAGTTATATTTTATTTGGAAACAAGGGTTACTCGTAGATAGAATTTAGGTTAAGACTGAGAATAGGCTGTGAGAAATGGCTTTAAAAAAACCCCGTCACGTGAGCAATGTGTTTGCAGAAAACACACGAGATTTTGTTGTATGTCAACGTTTCATGATCCCCTGAACCCACTGTCTGTCTGTCTGTCTTTATGCATTTATCTTTGCATAGAGCTGAAATATTTTTACTGATTGAGCTAAGACTTGGTGTCCAGAGTTTTTATAATGTTCCCAAATGAGTTTTTGGAATTATCTATCTAGCCCTAAATATGTAGTTTACTTATCGATGAAAAGAGAATACATCGATTTTGTTGAAATTGTCTTTAACGATTTTGATTAAAATTCGTATCTAGGCACTGTTTAACGTTAAAAACAAAAAAAAATGAATCTAATTTCTTAAAGAAAATAAATTAGAGGGTACTTTAAAAGGTCGCTATTTCCAATTTTGATCATATTTCTGCTACTCTTTGAAATATGAATTAACTTATCATGGTGAAGATGTAGAACTATTTAGAATAATAAAACCTTTATTTTAAATATAATTACATAAAACCAATAATTTATGAGATATACGCAGATATATTTTTAAATAGAGGTCTGGGAAATGTTATTCTCATTGGTGGACAGAGATGTGCCTTTTTTTTCTATTTTTCTGTAACAGCGTTTATTATTTCATTTATGATCTTTGGTGAATTGTGATGCTATTTTTTCCATTATGTTCCATGATGTATACTCTTTAGCTTCACATATCTTACGACTTTAAAGTAAATGTCTCAAATTTTGAGTCAGGACGCGATAATGTCTTTGTGGTGCACCTCACCATTTATTTTTACCATAATAGTTAGAGTGAGAATTTTTTTAAATGAAAATCCTCGATATTTAAAAAAAAAAGAATATATTATATAGGGTAAGTTCTATAGTTGATAATTAGTATTCCTTGGAGCGAGGGCTATGTCTATCAACCAAGAGGACATGAGAGTCGTGAAGTTATGGATGTACGGAATGCGAGAAAAGACCACTGTTTTAGCGCAGTTTTTATTGCAAAACTTTTTTTTTTGGCTAGAATAAAATATTTCTTGTACACAAAAATAGAATGTGGTCTTCTTAAAATTGTGATATAAATGTTTGAATATTTTTTCATGAGCATAGCAGCATAAGATAAAAAAAAATTAAATGAAAAGTAAAAGTTGTCATTAAATTTCCAAGACAACCTTGACAAACATACAAGAAATGTTGAGGTCACTATGTGAAGATGATTTATTTCTATGTCTCTACTGAAGAAATATTAGATTTACCTAGTATTCAAAACAAAGAAATGATTTGATACAAAAACTGCAAAAACGCTGACAATTTCTCGCGTCCCCTACATCTCCACCTTAATAAATGGACAAGTGGGTTACGACCCACCCCCCAGTAATTTTCACCACAAATTTAATTTGATAAGAGCCTGTTCTCTCAGTTAGGATGTAGAGTGAGATAATTTTCTACTTAAGAAAGTTGAAGAAGGTAAATTTTAATGAAATGATTTGGAATCTGCCTAGATATTGGATAGGTAAGACCTGTGAGGAAGTATTGATGCCTTGTGCACACAGTCTAGGCTGTCACCCCAGGTTTTAGCCAAACATGCTAGTCCTGTGGCTAGCTCTGGCGTTTTATTGTTTGTTGTTGGGGACTCAGAACCTTTCACCCACTAAATATATATTGAAATCACTGACCAGAATTTGAATCACAGATACTCAAAGGTGAAATAAAAATATTATTGGAAAATACTGGTACTCCATTGTTATTTTGTTGGGGTTTTTTCATTGCATATTTCTAACCTTTTAGATATATATATTTCTAACCTTTTATATATATATATATTTCTAACCTTTTATATATATATATATATACTTTCGAGTTCCTAATACCATAGACTAAATAAGTATATAATATTATATATTATGCAATGCAATATATATCTTATATATTTAGGTATATTTATATATATATGCTATATAGAGGTATGTTATATGCTATACATATTTATTAATATATACGCTATATATATATATATATATATAAGTGTAATAACCACAACAGTGGTCGCATGGTCTAAAGCGTCACTCTCGTGTTAGACTGGATTGCCAGTGACAGGAATATTGGGGGTTCGAATCCTGGATGGATGTAATGAGGATGTTTTTCATACTACTGTTTCTCACTCTTCCTCCATTAATATTAGTCTACATTTTATCTGAAATTCTACCCTCCTACACCCTATTTCATCAGCTTAATTCATGTATACGTAGAATAAACCAAATGGGTAATAACACAGGGTGAAAATGTATATAGCTCTGATAATGCCGTATGGATGAGGAAGGTAGGGTTTAGAGAAAATGTACTCACACTTTCGTGAAGTGAGATTATAAAATCCTTTACGAAAGAAACACCCCCAGTACACCCGATCGGAAATCATACCTTGACCTTCGCGTTACCAACTAATCAGAATATAAGCTTGTTATTTAAACCATGTTCCTACTGACGTAGGTCTCTCCTGAGTTAATTTATGAATCCATATCGGTTGATTGGGTTGATATTGTGAGTTGGCTGCAATGTTGATAGTCTGTTTCTCTTTCTCTCCCTTCATGTTAAAGTTGAGGATGTAATGGGTGCGAGAAAAGGTCAGTGCTTTTGAACTTCTTAGAGCAAAACCTTATTTTGGTCAAAATAAATCAAATAATGCTTTAGAAACATATAGAGTTTAATTTTATTCACATGGTGACATCAACATTTTTTGATTATCTGTCAAGGGTGTCCTGAAATTTTATGACAACTTTTTCTCTTCTTTTAAAACGTTTATCATCTAATGCTTCTATGCCCATGATAGATATTATACAAATGTTGATATCAACGCGTGATTAAAATTAAACTGTATGTTTCTAATGAAGCAATATTTGATTTATTTTGCTAGATAAAAAGTTTTGATATAAAAACTACAAAAACACTGGCTGGCCTCTTCTCACGTTCGCTACATCCCCATATTAACAATATCTCTTCCACCCACCTGCATGCACACGAGTGATATGATCGGAATATCTTCAACTATTGTAATCGGGCTGATTTTGCGCCCAGTGCTCTAATTTGGATGTCCGAGTCGATTTGGTTCTAATCGCAGCCAGATACACTGAGATTTATTTTCCCCTTTATGATTTTCTGGCATTCTACACATTTCTTACGCAGGTGCACTTACGCTTTTTATTATGAATATCAACACACAGGTTGTCAATCATTTTAATTACAAGAATGTTCATATATAGGGTGGCCTGGCGGTCTAGGGGCAAGGTGTCAAACTTCTGTACTGGCGGCCGGGGTTCAATCCTCGGTCCCGGCACCACAGATTTATCAGATTACCAAACCCTTCCTTCACCTCTGACAAGACATCTTGTGAATGTGGGGAGTGCCAGGCCTCCACCGTGGTTCGGATAATCACCCTACCGTTACACATTAGCGTAAGTGCGTATAACCCGAACGGGTAGTAAGACGCGGTGCTAATAATAATAATAAATCCATATATAGGATACCACAGTTAAGTTAGTTTAAATAAGATGAAAAATCGACACATAGACACGGGATTCGAACCTATCCATATTTATACGATTCCCACACAGACTCAGCATTAAGGTATGAGAGGAATTAACCTAAGAACGGGACGAATACTGTATACTGGATAGTTCAGTGGTGGAGCATTGCCGTGTCCAGGTATCATTTTTTAGATATTTAAAATTAATCTTTATATTATACAACTCAATTCTTTATGTTTTTTCTATGAATCTAAAACAGTTTAGTCACCCTACGAAATGATTGATAGAATGTAAATATCTTATTGTCCTATCCACAGTTTAATAGAAATTGGTAAATATATATTATGTTTATGCTTCAGCAAGTTTGGACCAACTTTAATTATATTTACAGATATATTTTCCTAACTAAGCTCAGTGATTTACTAAATCCTATCTTGATAAATATTTGTTAGGGATAAATTTCAAAAATCTGTCTAGGGCAGTTTTTTTTAAATATGCTATAGTAATTTTATAATATACATGCTTAAATTATGTAGCTTTTTAATCTTAAATCACACATCCCATGCATCACTATTTGTAGTTTCAATACTGTACACAACTTAATTACTAATAACTAAACCAGTTGACTCATCCTCTAGCTATAAATCAGGGACTAATTTACAAATACTAGCCTAGCAGACAAAGAAATCAAAGCAAGCAACTAAAGCTAACACATGCTCCTCACCCACAGAGCTCGGATAACAAAAGGCCCGGTAAAAATTAATACTTTTTGTCAAAAACATCCAAAAAATCTACTCAGGTTATTGATCGAAAGATACAAATTCAAGTATAGCTGCGAGTACACGTCCATCATACGTATCCAAAAACAGTTATATTTGGTGTGGGATGGGTAAATAGAAGTCGCCATTCGCATCAACATGTGTTTAAAATTAACTGTATGTCCACATTCAGGAACTACTCAATTTAAATTTGTATGTGTTTAAAAATCAAATAAAATGTAACATTTTTGGAAACGTTAAATTATTTACACCATTTTTAAAAAAGCTCTTTCAATTAATAAAGTACTTGTTTTGCTAATACATAAATAATGGTTTGAATTTAATTAATCAGTAGGAAATTTGTTATGTATATTTAGCTTTTATTTGGGTTAATAGTTTTTATTTGTCAAGTCGGAGAACGGCTGTTTATATAGTGGAACTATTTCGGGCTAAAAGTCCAGATTTTTGCAACTCAGGCCATTAAAATTACTGATACGTGTGATGGACGGTTTTTAAACTGTCGTAAACTTTACCAATTTCATTTAAGACATTTACTTTCGGCATTTGTTTTTTTTTAACTTGTTATCAAATGTTTAGCGGACTTTTTTATTTTACTTTTCTAGCGTAATTTTGTTTGTATTTTTTGGGTTGTACCTGTTGTGGAATTTATATCTGCAGTCATCTGCCGCGACGATGTCCATAAGAAGGATGTATTTGGCCTTTTTATCAAGTCCTGTTACACGAACTTTGTAGGCTGGGAACATTCTCCTGCGGAGAGACACAAACAGCATAGTTTCAAACTTGCGAACTTAACACTTGCACTTAAGATTCGGATTAGATACCCACTGCAATAATAACAAGAAGATTGGACCATGTTTAGGTTTGGTAATTGGTGGAAACGTACAGTTCCGGTCACAAATTGTTTCTGGATAACATTGGGACCTAAATAACAAGCCAGCAACATTTTGTGACTGAGAATGTACCTACGTGATATAAATGCTTTCACAGTACTTGAGATTATAATAATCTTTTGTTAATTTGCAAGCATTCTTTGATAAATTTATCAATAAAATGTTTACCCAAATAATTGAATTGTATATTTAAATCATTTTAACCAATTTTTGGCATGATAGTTGCTTACAATATATTTTTACAGAGAAATCTTTGACGAGCGTTTAACCTTATGTCAAACATATTTGTAATCAAACAAAAAGTTACAACTTTAACCTCGATCTTAAATTTTATACTAATTTATCTTTTAAATTTATGACAGTAAACCTTTTTCTTTTAGTTTTTTAAATACTTGGCCCATTTAGAATTGTTGCAGTAAGTAGCTCTCCTAATCTTAAGTTGTTTTTAAATATTAAGGTGTACCTGTTATGGAACTTATAACGGTAGTCATCTGCAGCGACAATATCCAACAGCAGAATGTATTTTGCTTTCGAGTCCAAACCGGAAACACGAAACTTCATTTGTGGAAACATTTGCCTGGAATGAAAATAAACACCCAATAATCGATGTATTTATTGGATTATTTTGGGGCGTTGCTTGATATGTTTAAATTATCTTGAGGATGTATCAGACTAAGCCGCAGATTGATGAGGCAAATGTTGTTTATAGAAATATGTCTGATTTTTTTTATAGATTTATGAATAAGCTATTGTGATAAAATGAATCCCAAAAAACTTAATTATCCCGGGATCACGACAAACTTGACGTTCACCTAATATAACGTTTACTTAAGTTTAACTTAATGTTCACTTTACGTAAGTAAACTAGTGTATGATCTGGATTTAATTAACTAAACTTAACAACTTGAGAAAAAACCCCAACAATGAATTTGACTTTTTGAAAACAAAATGTCCACTAAAATGAAATCCAATCATGTATGTCTGACTAGGCTAAAAGTACTTGCAGTAGAAGCATCCCTGGATGTATAAAATAAAGTGTAGCAAGAGATTACGATGTTATAGAGTTCACGAAACGTGGGGAAAATGGTACCGAATAAATCGTCTTCATACCATAAACCAACAAATGAATTACTAAATAATCAGGTGACGTCATTCGCAACATGATTGGCTAGCTAGAGCACGTGGTACCTTCATTTAACGTTCATTGAAAGTGAAAGTTCTCCCTGGACAACTCTTAGTTTACGTGAACTTCCAGTTAACTGTATCGTGATGACTTCCATAAAAAAAAATTTACGTTACGATACGTTATGTTCAAGTTAAGTGAAAGTTAAGTTGATCGTGATCCCAGCATTACACTAGATATTTAAAAACACACAATTACATTAATAATAAACTGAATTGATATATAAATATGAGGCTTAGCAACAAACAATAGGAATAATTTATTTCGTGTATTTTAGAACTACGGAAAATTATGGACGTTCTAACATCCATAGTTTATACAGTACAATTCAATTACTGGTTTTGGAAATCTATAAAAAGTAAGATATTCGATATTATTAGAAGAAAATTGTCTAAATGTATTTATTGTTGAAATATACAAATTTGAAACTTCAAAGGTAAGTATCTCAAATCCATGCACCGACAGTGGCTACTTTCAAAAGAGATTAGAATGTCACATATCAAAGTTTGCTTGGATAGAATAAAATATTATTTCAACAGTCCATGAATAATAATTATCTGAGAACTCTTTTTTTTTTCCTATTTGAAAACTAAATATGAAATACGGGCAACCAGATTCGGTGTATGTTTCAGAAAGTGAGAAACCGTGAGGGTTCAGTTCAATATGCTAAAGTGACCAGATCAATAATGGGTGATTATTATTGAATATCTGTCGACCTCAGCGTGAGGGTAGGGTGCTTGCCTCACTACACGATGTTTGTGGGTTCAAACCCAATTGGGGCCAACAGATTTCGATAAAAATCCGTATCAAAACCTCCCTTGAAATGGAGATAAATCCGTTGGTTTCATGATGACTATGGCAAGTAAAGGAAGCAATGTGAAAATACCTTTCCCGGAAAAATTGGTAGGCCCTTTGCTCTCTTTCATAGAAATTCACATGCTGATATAATCAGTTGGCTCAGAAAGAGCGCGTTAAATACTTCAAATAAACACTGGATACCCTTTTTATTAGAAGTATGATTTAAGTTATGCTTGGATATGTGAAAGCTTTAATATCCCCACCGTCAACAAAACTGAAATGAAATAGGTTATATTTGCATTTGTATAAGATTTCAGCTGAACCGATTTTTAACACGGAAAACTAGTGTCATAAATCGGTCCTCAAGAGTCAAACTTAATTATGAACACAAAGCATGCGAGTACTTGTATCTTGTACCCTGAAGTTTAGTAAGTTAACAGAAACACATATTTAATAAGCGTGTAAAATATTTCAATCTGGTTTTATAAATACATTGGGAAAAGTTAATAAAAACACAAATAAATAAATTAACAATTTAAGGAAAACAACAATAGATTTTTTTTTTAAATGTAGGAAGTACTTCAATTTCTTAATTAACCCAGCTTTATTAACAGATGTAGTTTAAGTCCTTGTCCATTTAGACACTAAGCTATATGAATCTCAATTGGTTTGAGATATCTAACATGATTAAAAGAGATTCTTAGGATTTCCACCTCGTGCTTTGCTGCTATATCTCAACTTATTCTGAGAAATAAATATAGTGAGTTTACTGTAATCGTCATAATCTGACACATCTTTATATAGAATACATATTCAATTTAATCATTTTACAAATATAATATATATAAATATTACTTAGACTCTAATATTTTATACATGAATATTTATTGACTGGATATTAAATCTTAATAAATTTAAATACAGAATAAATATTTAGCACTACGTCTTACTACCCGTTCGGGTTATACGCTTTAAGTACTAATTACTCTAATGGATTAGGAATTGGGAAGGTTGAATTAGAGGAATTGAACCCGCATTTGCGTGGAAAGAGAGTGGAAAACAATTTAAGAAAAACCACCCCCAGTTCACCCGACCTAGTTTCGAACCTCGATCTCCCCGTCCTCAGAAGTCAAGCTCAACACGAAAAGCGCGTTAGCCAACTACGTCACCGAGGCGGGTACACACAGAATAAATAGATACCCCATTAGTACAACGTGATTGGTTCCTTACTTTGCTATTCACTACTTTAATTCGGTAAAATGTTTAACCAAACTATAATTTTTTCCCCATATCAGGTCACTGATATACCCTACGGGCTCAATCTGTTATATAACTATGTATTAATCATTTCAGCGCTAGGGATGTGTGTTATTATTTAATGGCATAGACTAAGTTTGTTTGTAAGTTGTACGTGTGGTTGAAATTTCACTATGTATACCCAATTAGATCCTGGGGTTATTTGATTTGTTGTTGATAATAGTCGTACAAATGGAAGCATTAACACTGGTGGGCTACGATGGCCTAATATTAGTTTTATAAAATATGATCCATCTCAAGGTAATATGTACTATAATTGGCCATCGAAAAATGAAAATATTTTCAGAGCATTAAGAGTTAAATTAATTATAAGCCACCTAAAAAATTATATAAATAAATGATAGCGGTATGTATAAAGGGGAGTTATTTTGCCTATGCGTTCATTTACGGCTCAATATGGGTTAACTTATCTTGTGGGCCATCCTTTAATGAAACCTAGGAAGTTTTTATACGCTGGTGCTACTTTTCGTACGTTCGTTATGACCAGGTTAGATAGGTAGCAGTGACTGAATCTTCGTGAAGAGGAAGCCGGGGTACATAGCAAGCACCAACCAGAAAGAAGGATGACACCCATAGTAGAAAAAAAGAACCAACGAAGCGATATTAAATCGCACACACTAGGATGAGACAGGAGAAAAGGGGGGTAGTTTCTAACTCCCATCCCATGAAACCTTGTAAGGCTGGCAGCTGGTTGTTGGCCTATCAAGGTGTCGATTCAATAGGATCATGAACAGGCTGGCACGGCGTACAAAGCTTCATTTATAATCTTGGCCCCAACTAAGGCAAGGAGAACTCAGAAGTAGTCGGCATAATTCTTCTAACAGGCACAGTACATTTGTTGGAATATTTAACATCAAATTTAAAAGCACATGAATTAGAAACTAAGTTGAGCTATCGCATCGAAAAACCTCTAGCCTTATCAATAGGATCGTATTAGTATTATCTATATGAGTAAGAGAATGTACTTATAATTCTAAGCAAATTAATCATGCTTTCAGGCACTACCTGATTCAAATAAATAACCCTTAAAACCTTAGTGGAAACCTGGCTTATTAAAAATGTGAACGATTTTGTTTTAGATGTAGTTCAAAAACAAATAATTTATAACATAAAATTTTCTGTTTTATATGTTTTTTATGGAAAACTATTGCCTATACTTATTACAATTAAAAATACTTTTCGTTCCTTAACTATGGAATACATCTGTTTTACTTAAAATTAAATGTCCTTTTACATAGATTTATTAGCCTATATTTTGATCTTTAAAACGCAATAACATTGAATTTTTTTGCTTATCAAAATATTATATTTAAATAAAGCTTAATCTGATACATTACTTATTTATAAATTATTGATATTTATTTATTGACAAAACACTAAGCATAAATAAATCATTTAGTGGTACTCTATTAAAATTTCTAACACGAGGTTTGAAAATACTTGTTATGTTCAGGAAGTAGTAGCTAAATAATAGTATACTGACTCTAAGAGTTAATCCAAGAATATCTAGTTTTTAAAGGGGCATTTCAGAAAGAAAAAAATCTCGTTTTTTAAAATAGACTTGGATTAAAATTAACTGTTATAGTTTAAAAACCGGCAGCTCTAATTATTCACGCTATAACACTTAAAAATTACATAAAAATATCAAATTCCAGTGTTTAAGATGATTACATTTGTTATTATAGAACTTTATATGAACATACAAACTGAACAGGTAGTAAGGCGCGTTGCCCAAAAGAAAATCTATTTATATCAAGAGAGAATATAGATTATACGCTGGCGCTTTAGCAAACCCTCTAAAAAGTGAACTTAGCGCACACCATGATTGAGTCACACTTGTTAAATTTTGTTAGTAATAGTCTTTATTCGTGTTAACATATCCATATATTTACTAACAATATAACACAAAGCGAACCTACCCAAAGATAGCCTATTTTCACATACACTTGATCACACAAAACGATAAAAAAAAAAAAGTAATAACCACACACACAACATTCTAATTTGTATTATTTAAATCTGTATATATGGTATATTTCTTCTTAAACTCCTATTTAAATTATAATCATTTTGATATTTTAGAATAATAAACAGTATATGTAAGCCGTGTCCTTTATGGAGATACAAAACAGGAGGTAAAGTATTCCAATTACTCATGTAAAAAATAAATACTAAAAATAAACTATGACAGCTATATTGTGATTAATATCGTTTAATAAGAAAATATAATATATACTATAAGAGTCAATTCATAATTTTTAAATATTATATGCTTATCCATTAAGAGTTGAGATTATAAAAGTAAGTTAATTCTTTTTAAAGATTATATACTAATTTATTAAGAGTTTGGAGTTTGATCATTCAAAAATAACCATAAGAAAGATGGGAGGAAAAATTAATCTTTTTTTTTTTCAAACTCAAGTGTTTGGGGGGTCATGAGACGTCGATATCCATCAACATTTTAGTCTAGGTTTTTTTTATGGTCTCAACACATTAACTTTAGTGTTCGAAAAGTTAAAGAATATACATATTTGCGTATAGTTTGAAGGTTATTAGTTTTATAAAAATATGCTTGGATTAAAATATTTGTATTATAAATAGATCTACATATTTGTCTTGATAAGTAAATTCATTTCTCAAATAGTTTTGGAGATATGATACAAAATGAGAATTTACGCATCAGACCGGAGCTCTTAAAGTCATTTTGCCGCAATAATGACAGTAGCCATTTTGTTTGAAATATTTATAGTTGTTTAGAAATGCAATTTAATCAAAATCTTCAGAGCCGATTTTGAGAAAATCGACTTTTTCTCTTTCATCCTTCAGTAAACTACCCTTAATTTTAGAGTTAGATACCTAATTTCAAAAACCCTTTGGGGTATCCTTATGAAAACCCTATATACCAAGTTTTAGCCTGATCTGTAAAAGAGTTTAGGATCTAGTTAGATGTACAGACAGACAGACAGACAGACGGAAATTCAAAAACCACTTTTTCAGATTCGGGGGCTCATTAAACTTCGAGATTTATCAAAATCTCGAGTTCGATTTTTTTAACGTTCACAATACTTTCTCTACCTGTAAGATAGCGAGAGAGCAAAAAGACACAATCTTACATGTTGATAAATGATTGAAAACAATTGTGCTTCCCAGAAGTGTGAAATATTTCCGAGTTAGATAAGGATACAACATGATAACTTTTTTTTAGCATTGGCCAATACAGTCTGCTAAATTAATTATTGTTAAACTTAATGTGTTGTTAGAGGGTTGAATTAATAGGTTCAGCTACTTTTATGAGGTGTTGAAGTGTACACACCTTAATAGACAAGTGGCTACCTTTTGATACGTGAGGCGAAACTTCTTGTAACGCTACTGAGTACACTCTGATAGTAAACAAGGGGTGAATCTTCTTGTAACGCTACTGAGTACACTCTGATAGTAAACAAGGGGTGAAACTTCTTGTAACGCTACTGAGTACACTCTGATAGTAAACAAGGGGTGAAACTTCTTGTAACGCTACTGAGTACACTCTGATAGTAAACAAGGGGTGAAACTTCTTGTAACGCTACTGAGTACACTCTGATAGTAAACAAGGGGTGAAACTTCTTGTAACGCTACTGAGTACACTCTGATAGTAAACAAGGGGTGAAACTTCTTGTAACGCTACTGAGTACACTCTGATAGTAAACAAGGGGTGAAACTTCTTGTAACGCTACTGAGTACACTCTGATAGTAAACAAGGGGTGAAACTTCTTGTAACGCTACTGAGTACACTCTGATAGTAAACAAGGGGTGAAACTTCTTGTAACGCTACTGAGTACACTCTGATAGTAAACAAGGGGTGAAACTTCTTGTAACGCTACTGAGTACACTCTGATAGTAAACAAGGGGTGAAACTTCTTGTAACGCTACTGAGTACACTCTGATAGTAAACAAGGGGTGAAACTTCTTGTAACGCTACTGAGTACACTCTGATAGTAAACAAGGGGTGAAACTTCTTGTAACGCTACTGAGTACACTCTGATAGTAAACAAGGGGTGAAACTTCTTGTAACGCTACTGAGTACACTCTGATAGTAAACAAGGGGTGAAACTTCTTGTAACGCTACTGAGTACACTCTGATAGTAAACAAGGGGTGAAACTTCTTGTAACGCTACTGAGTACACTCTGATAGTAAACAAGGGGTGAAACTTCTTGTAACGCTACTGAGTACACTCTGATAGTAAACAAGGGGTGAAACTTCTTGTAACGCTACTGAGTACACTCTGATAGTAAACAAGGGGTGAAACTTCTTGTAACGCTACTGAGTACACTCTGATAGTAAACAAGGGGTGAAACTTCTTGTAACGCTACTGAGTACACTCTGATAGTAAACAAGGGGTGAAACTTCTTGTAACGCTACTGAGTACACTCTGATAGTAAACAAGGGGTGAAACTTCTTGTAACGCTACTGAGTACACTCTGATAGTAAACAAGGGGTGAAACTTCTTGTAACGCTACTGAGTACACTCTGATAGTAAACAAGGGGTGAAACTTCTTGTAACGCTACTGAGTACACTCTGATAGTAAACAAGGGGTGAAACTTCTTGTAACGCTACTGAGTACACTCTGATAGTAAACAAGGGGTGAAACTTCTTGTAACGCTACTGAGTACACTCTGATAGTAAACAAGGGGTGAAACTTCTTGTAACGCTACTGAGTACACTCTGATAGTAAACAANGATGAAACTTCTTGATACGCGGGAGAGTACAGATTGATGGTCAAGGGATGAAACTTCTTGATACGCGGGAGAGTACAGATTGATGGTCAAGGGATGAAACTTCTTGATACGCGGGAGAGTACAGATTGATTGTCAAGGGGTGAAACTTCTTGATACGCTGCTGAGTAGAGTACCATAGTAAACAAAGTAGCAAGTTGCAAGAATTTTTGATAGGCTGTTGAGTACAGACTGTTGGTAAACCAGTAGTTAGATTATTGCCAGTAATGACCTGACAAAAAATAAGTAGATTAATTATTGTTATACAATAGACGACTCTTATGGAAGACATGTGGGATTGTTTTTTTTATGTGAGGGTGATAGCACGCTGATTAAAAATAGGTTACTATATTTTATGGTGTGCTGTCAAGTAAACTCGGATAGAAACCAAATGAATAATTCATTGTTGAACAGAAGAAAACAATTTTATAGAAAGGAGAATCTTATTTTGAAACGGAAGAGAGTATACGTCAATATCTAGCAAGTGAAGAGTCTACCATCTTGAAGTGACTTAACAACAAGGTACTTTATTTTTTACTTCCTTATACACCATATGATCTAAGAAATTTATTTCAAACAAATGTTTCAATTCAAATACTAAAATAGTTAATTTCTGATGCGCGTGACCATAAACTTTGATTGGAACCAAATGTCTACATTTTTGACTCGGTAGAGAATACACTTGATAGAAAACAAGTTGGAGTTCTTTTAGCGTCTAGATAGTGAATGCTGATAGAAGGTAAGTGGTTACTTTTTTGATGAACTCAAAACAATTGGATGCCTTCTTGGCGAAGGGCAATAAGCCTGATGGAAAAAACAATTAGTACATTCTTTATGGAATGGACAGTTTATCTTATTATAAAATATGTTAATACTTGTGGGTCTTCATTACAAAGGGAATATATTGACTTTTCAGGAAATGGTATCTAGCCTTGTTCTCTAAACAAAAGTTGGAACTTTCAGGAGGCTTATTTGTTATCTAAAAGAAATTTTTGTTCCTAGTGTTAGCAGAATATATGTTTTAAGATGCATAATCATCTTTACTCCTAACTAGTTGTCACAACAATGACGTAAAAAAAGATAGCAATATGTTCTTAGAATTATCTTCTACAATCCTCAACTGGTTTGTCCTACAGTTTCTTGCCTAGCCCGTAGTGAACGCTAAGATTATGTATGTATGTATGTATGTATGTATGTATGTATGTATGTATGTATGTATGTATGTATGTATGTATGTATGTATGTATGTATGTATGTATGTATGTATGTATGTATGTATGT
>CABFOW010000005.1:514945-553932 GCA_902141385.1 Timema californicum | reverse complement strand
TGTATGTATGTATGTGTGTATGTATGTATGTATGTATGTATGTGTGTATGTATGTATGTATGTTTGTATGTATCTATGTGTGTATGTATGTATGTATGTATGTGTGTATGTATGTATGTATTTCACTTTAACAAAATGCAATGGTAATCGTTTGATTATTATAAAAAATATATACATATGACAAATAAGGTGAATTTTACGAAAATTATATCAGCACTAGCTTTTAATTTTAGCATTCACGTTGTAACACGTGGGTTATTAAACGGCTTAGTCTACTAAGTAGGACATAGGAAGGTAAATTTAAGGAAAAGCCACCACAGTGGCGTGTAGTAGGAATAGTTAAACTAGAGGAATAAAACCCATTTTGAAAACCCTTTTAGGATCACCCTGCTGAGATTATAGTCTCAAACTGGTCAGTAGCAAATCAGCTGTGGTTTTGAAGATTTAGACCATGCGACCACCAGTGTGGGGGGGGACATTTGCTTGGAGAAGAAATGGGGAAAATACGGCTCACAATGTGGGTAATCATCACCACCGTTTTTAGTTCACCCTAACAGGATTCATTTATTACTTCAATTTCCAAGAACAGAGCTAAGTTTACCAGTAGAAAACACTAAACCTTTTCGGATGGGAGTCTTACAATGTTCATTTTGATATACAAATGTCCCACTTTCTTTCTTTTGTCATCAAAATAAGATCCAAGGAGAATAATGAACCAAAAATCAATATTACACTAAACGGTAAGAACGCACGCACCTACGTAAGGTCAGATGGTCTAAGCTCAAAGACAGGGCTTACATTCATACATAACGTATAACTAATAGCAAATATTGTATAACATATAGGATGTTTAAAAGCATTATTTTCAATTATGGCGTTTATAATCGATACAATGCATAAAGTTGAATTGACTTTATGACTTCACACGTTACGCATGAAGTGTAGTATAGATAATCAATGAAGTTGAGACATATCAGCCAATGATAATGCGAGGAGAGGATGTAGCCAATTAAATGCCAATATAAAAGCGGACGAAAATAATTAGCCTCTGTAATCATCTTCATGTTTGAAATGACTTGTGGTAGCCATACTTGTTTGTTATTCACAAATTCTATTTATTTTAGCATCAATTACTTTGATTGTCTATATGAATGTAAAAAAGAGAGATATTACATTTTTTTTACTCTGTTAGTGAGAAATAGGACTACTATAATATTCATGATAGTAATAAAATTGGAACCAAATAAAAGTCGAATTTGATTCAATAGTACAGGCAAAACTTATATTTAGTCAAATTCAAGTTTCAAAAGATAGAGTTTAGTTTACGTTGTTTTTCAAATAAAGTTCTGAAGTATTTTTAGATATATGATCTAGAAGCGAAAAAAGTTTTGGTTATTAACTATGAATAAAAGAAAATCGATTTAGGTGAGACTTTATACTCGTACACAACGTTTCATTATAAACCGATGTATATTTCTTATTAATAGTACACTGTACGCAAACACTATTTACTATTAGTTGTGTGCGATGCATGAATATAAACCCAAAATAATTCAGAGGCCCTCAATATTTTTGAGATAAAGGTCTTATTGAAAAACTTCAATAGAGTGATACGGGTTCAAATTTGGTTGAAATTCATATCAAATTATAAAATAAGTTCCATACTTTACATCAAAGAGAAATGTAGGAGATAACTTTAATATTAAAATGTATTTATCCAACTATTTGAAAAGTGCCCTACTTTTTATTAATAACCATGTGAATGTTGACTTTTTTTATATCAACATAAAATTGTTGAGAAATAAAATGAATTAACCCGTTTAGATGGCCGAATGGCCCTAGATGTTACTCTTGAAATAAGCTAGAATGCTGATTATAGAGTTATCGGGGTTCAAACCCCAGTCAGGTGTAATTACTTTTTATTTCTAAAATTGTTTACGCCCTATCCCTCCGGGTATCTGCGGATACACTTCTTCCTAAATCCAAACTTTCTAATCCTTAACATATTGGAATAATGATTAAACATGTTCGTAGCCAAAACGGGTAGTGAGGCGCGGTATTTAAAATAGACAATTAATAACTAAGAGGATTTAAAAAGAAATTAACATCATAAGTAGTTTTCATCCGATTTGTCTAAGAAGTACACATTTCCCTGCACGATAAACATCACTCAAATATATAATGCTAATTTATGTTTAAAGTCAGTGTGATAATTGGCACTGCAGTTAATTGTCCAATTTCTCATCTACGGGAGAGTAGGATGTTATATCCATTCTCGTAAACAATATTCGAGATATGTATTTTGACTGGATGATGAATATGGTTTGCTCTCACACCCCGTCACTAAAATACATTTTGTATGTTCTATACTTAAGAAATCTTCTCACCTACGATTAAAAAGGTATACTAGATACAAGATTGTGCTTAATCTATAAAACGCATTGAAGTTTGGTTTTATGAATTATTCATTTGGCTACAGTGAAATTAGGATCAGTATTGTACTCCAGGTTACCATGCCAAGATACAACGCCTGACTTAATCTGTATTACCTAAATAGTGCCATCAGTAAGGTGAGAGGGCTCCCAAATGAAAGGGTAGAATGGTCAGTTGTGAGTGCACATAAATGGCTTAGCGGGCGCCATGGCGACAACCGGTCAGACTCGCAATAAACAAGGTTAAAATCTCGGCTGGGTAAATATTGAGGTTTTTTTTTACACAAATCAGTTATCACTGTGGTTCTGTCATTTTTTTTAGCGCCATGTATTACTATTACCCATTCAGGCTAAAGGCTTATGTACTAATTACGCTAATATATTAGAGATGAGGAAGGTTTTTAACTTGGAGGATGTGTAGCCGCATTTGCATGAAAGAAAGGGGGAAAACCATTTTGGAAAAAACCACCGTTGGTACATCCGACCGCGATTCGAACCCAATGTTCCCGTCGCTGGATGTCTACGCTTACCTCTAATATTATTTTGCTAAAATACCTGATATTGACCATAATTTAAAAAAAAAACTGACAATGTTTTGTTTGTAAAATATTGTAAGCTGTGAACGGGTTCCACCAGGTTTTGTAATTATGAGTACCTGTACTAAATCGACTTGCTTAGACCAATTGTCTTATGAATATTTTGTAATGTATCTATTGGTGCCTAGCTTATTGATAGCTCCTGTAACAGATACACCGTGTCGAAGACACTCGAATAAAAAAAATATATAACCAGAATCTCTTTAACCTAGTTGGTCAGTACGATAAGTTCAACCCCTTAAGATGATGGCGAAGGCAACGCAACTTAATGCCAGTAGTATGGTTTTTATTTAAAAAAAAGTTTTATCTCAAAATTAATATTTGTACTTACATTTCTTCGGTAAATATTGTTTAGTTAAATTATATACACACAGTTATCTCAACAGTTCTTTAATATTTGTCATGACCGTAATGGAATTTGATGAGAAACTTTTTGTAATAAGGAGTAAAAGTTATCATCAAATTCCAAAATATCATAATAAATACTCAATTACGATTACAATGTGTCTAAAATCAAACCAAATACATCTAATATCCAAATAATACTTGACTTAACTCATGTTCCCTTCCATCTCACCTTAATATCCCATCTCACCCCATGGATATTATAGTTAAAAAAATACCCACCTCAGTGGCGTAGCTAGAAAATGTGCTAGCTTAATGTTGAACTATACTGCCGAGGACGGGGAGATTGAGGTTCGAATCTTGGTTAGGTGAACTGGGAGGGTATTTTACTAAATGGTTTTCCACTCTCCCTCCACGCAAATATGGCTTATTTTCCTTTAAATTCAACCTTCCCAATTCCAACCCATTAGCGTAATCAGTACTCAAGCGTATAGCTCGAACGGGTAGTAAGAAGTGTTACTTTTTAAAAAAGTTTAAAATATATATTTTCAATTAATACTCTACTAGTGACGAAATATAAAATATCTTTTGGAGATGCGATTTGTTGTTAACTAAAAGTATTTAGTGAACTAATTTTTATTTGGTTTGGCCTAAATATTTAGCTATACAAAGTTTAAAAAAGTGAAAACTTTTCTCGCTCCATCACATCTTCATTCGTCACTAAAGTTCTACTTAAGTTCTAACGTAATTATTTATAGGTAAAGATACCACAGGTTTTCCCTAACAAACGAGCATCACAGCTCAAAATCCAAATACACTTATCTGATTTGCCGGTTAATGGGTTTATGTGGTTTGAGTTTTGGATTGGAGTATCGAGTTTTATTTGTTAGTAAAGAAGTTCCGTTCTACTTCTATATAAGTGCAATTGAGTGAAGCCCTATAATATATATATATATACGCCTACCCCTATTCCCCCCGTACCCTTCATATTCAAACGGATACCAGACTCTCATATTCGTGGACCAACGGTGGTAAACCCTCCTAGGAAAAGCTATCTGATTGAACCATGTCAGGGTCAAAAAATAGACCTCGCTGTAACCATGAAACCATACCTGATGATAGTGACACCTTGGTCAGCGTAACCACCAGTAAGGGTAGTTACTTCTCCCATACATTTTTATAAATTATTATTATTAGCACCGCGTCTTACTACCCGTTCGTGTTAAACGCAATTACGCTAATGTGTAAATGGTAGGGTGATTGTGAGATGAAATGAAGGACCTACAGTTTAAGGTGGAATCCGAACCACGGTGGAGGCCTGGCATTCCTGTGGAGGCCTGGCATTCCCCACATTCACAAGATGTCTTGTCAGAGGTGAAGGAAGGGTTTGGTAATCAGATAAAGCTTTGCCTCGACCAAGGATTGAACCCCGGCCGCCAGCACAGAAGTCTGACACCTTACCCTTAGACCGAATTTTATAAAGGTATCTGTATGTATAATAACTGTCCATAAGTATTTTCGTAATTCTTGATTAGCTAAAAAAAAAAACTTAAATTTGGGGAAATTATAGCAAGCCCACGAAAACATATTATACCTAAAAGTCTATAAAAAATAATATGTGTACAATTTAAATTATACTGATCTTAACTAAATAAACACCACATTACGATAAAATACGTGTTTTGCTTAATCATTATAATTCATTTATATCCTGGTATTGATAACTATATGCCTGGGACCGGCAACCATTTTGGGCCCCGGTCAAAGGTCCCGCGATCACCCTTCGTGTCACCACTCTACTTTTAATTCTTCTTTTTCTATACAACTTGTATTTATTCCTTAAATTCAATATTCCCTCCAATACTTATGTACTTGAATTTGTATAAAATACATAAATAAAATGTACACTTCATTTACCCTGAAAGGTTACCTTGACAGTTTACACTATGGCCCTCTCTTATAAGCTGTACCATAGTGGAACCAAACAAGGTAAGCTTCAGTGGCCAAACTGTCTAAAGCGCCACTCTTATGTTAGACTGGCCTGCTAATTATGGGATGATCAGGGTTCAAATCTCAGTCAGGTCTATTGAGGATGTTTTTTCCTGATTGGTTCCCCACTCTCCTTCCAAGCAAATTCAGGTGGATTACCTCTAAAATGCTTCCTTCCTCATCTGTATCACATAAGGGGAATCCCCAAATATGGATACATCCTGAACAGATATTAAAACGTGGTGGTATGTGAAGGCTAGGTGTTATTAGGAATCACAACTTGTGAACGTGTGGAATGGCAAGACTCACCGTGGTTCGGATTCCACGTTAAACTGTAGGTCCTCCATTTCATCTCACAGTCACCTTACCCTTACACATTAGCGTAAGTGCATATAACCCGAACGGGTAGTAAGACGCGGTGCTAATAGTAATAGTAGTAGTTATTAGGAATGATAGTATTGCTATAATCAACCTGTCATAAAGAGGCTTAGAAATAATCAAGATACAAATTTGAAGATCTATAAACAGGCTAAGAAGATGTTTTGTGAATTAACAAAATAAATAAGTATTCATTTTCCAATCATATGCTACGTTAAACTCTTTTCAACTGTTTTGACATTAAGTGTAATGTGTACTTCATCATGAAAGATTTATGTGCTAGAATTTAATGAGTTATGACACTGGACTAGAATTTTTTTTTTTCTCGATTCGGTCATATTATTTTTATTTCTTAGTTTTTTTCCTCCATGGTTTTTAATCACCACGTTAGTTTTAATGGTTGGATGACCTAAGATTACAGTTGAAAGCATTATCACATTGAGTGACCTAAATGACCTATAAAAGTTCAAATGTCAGATTTCCGACACTTCTTTATCGCCTAACTTAGCACCGTGGCTTATAGATAACTACTTAGAGAAGACAAATAGCGCCTATTCCAAATACATAGTAGCATACTATTTCAACAACATTGTTGCTAAGCTCCAATGTCAAACCGTTTGATAACTAGACATAAAATATAATCGTGGTGGCAAATGTGTTCATGTATGTTGATTCAATCAATTTACTTGATTAATAGCCACATAGCCCCTAATGTGTTATCATAAGTATAGGCCATATACACTTTAATGTTTATTTCTCTTAACAACGAAGTGTTTAGTTAATTTGTATTGCACTGCTTATATTACTAATTAACAGAACTATACACATATTTACACTAGCCGAAGGTAGACATTAAAGGAACTACACAAACGTATTTTCGCGGAGGGAAAGATCGAAGCGATATAGCAGTTTCTGTCCACGTGTTCATAAAAGTGGTTGTAATATGGTTCTCAATGTTAAATCCCATAGAATCCTACTAATGTGTAGAAATGAAAATCTTATATGGGTTTTTTTATGCTCAATCACGCTTAAAAACAGTATCGATTGTACTGACATTTCTCACGGATACAACTTGGACGTTTCTTTAACACAGAGACTATTTTTTATATTCACACCCAATAAAATTGATTTTTTTCTCCCCAATATTCTATCTTAAATCACGTGCTAAATCTTTAAAATGTCCCTATTAAATTTGGATATATACATATATTCCTATCTTACTTGAATGACAAATCTACTCCAAATACAAAGAGTAATTTACAGAATACATTTCAATCTAATATCTAAAGCGAAACTATGTGTTGGTTGTTTTTATTCACACTACTAGGCAAATCGTGTTTCATTAACGTTCTACATCTTTATTCTATTTGATCTTAAATTCACCTGGATAAATATTCAGACTAATCAGTGGTGGCTCATGTGTATGAGCACATGTGAACGTGAACACACTATATTTTGACTATAATTATATACGATTTGAGTTTTAAATAATTAGGTGGTCTAACTAAATCTATGGGATAAGTTATTAGTTATTACCCTAAACAATCACGTGCTTCTATTGTAATTAGCGCTTTTCTGGTGTAATGTTGGCAACTGTGTGGTATTTAAAAGCTAGAGATAGTTCTTGTATACAGTTTGGCAGCATGGTGTGAGCGCTAGAAGTATTTGTTAAAGTTGAAGTACTAATGCGCAGCCGCATTGATATTTAGCATGGGGAATGTGCACTTCTATTGCTGTGAACATTTTGGTGTCTAAACTATCTCCCCCTTAACACAACCCTTGAGAGTCGAGCCATTCAAGCTGATCCAAGTAAATTAGGACGTCTGTGAGCCTCAAGAGTCCAGTTACTATTCAGTCGAGGTTAGGTAACCAAGTAATTTGAACGTATAAATTATCTGTTTCTATTTTGATTGTTAGCTCTGGAGTGAAGTTTGAAAAAATATTTATAAGATAATTTGGTTAAGTCTTGTGTTACTACATATATGATATAGTTATTTATATTATAAAATCATATTAACTTAAAGAAAATTGTAGTTTTTATTGTAATGTTTCTTTAAAGATGAACACGACTCAATATGTGGCTTTGCCTCTTTTTCCTTTGTACCATTCAACTAATAGAAACAGGCTCAGTAAACTGGTTATATTTTTTATTTTAAAAAAATACTCTTTTAGCTAATTTAAAGTCTTCATTCATCAAGTCATAGACAATGTACCGCATATTAAAGAGTGTAGGATATATTCCACTCATGGTAGGAATTGACTTCTGAAAGGTCTTTTTTACTACCAATATCCTACTATATAGTAGATTTATGGTAGGGAAAAAGGCCTTTCAGAAGTCAATTCCTACGGTGAATGGAATATAGATTGTCTCTTACTGGTTGTGGTAATTAGATCTAAAAGTTACTCTCTGTGTACATATTTACGTAGGCCTACATAAATATGTCAATGTGTGTATGCCTATTTATACGTACGTACGTGCCATGTTGATTTAATTAAATTCTATACATGCGGGTGACCTGGTGGTCTAGGGGTAAGGTGTCAGACTTCTATGCTGGCGGCCGGGGTTCAATCCCAGATCCCGGCAAAGATTTATCTGATTACCAAACCCTTCCTTCACCTTTGACAAGACATCTTGTGAATGTGAGGAATGCCAGGTCTCCACCGTGGTTCGGATTCCACGTTAAACTGTAGGTCCTCCATTTCATCGCACAATCACCCTACCATTACACATTAGCGTAAGTGCGTATAACCCGTACGGGTAGTAAGACGCGGTGCTTATAATAATAATAATAATAATCTATACAGGCCCATTTCCTTATGTTGGTGTTCTATTGATAAAATCAAACTAAATATGTCTGTATATATTTTCAAAAAAAAAATTAATACAATTTTTATTCTGTGAACATCCTAATTTTTACATCACCAGCCACCGGTGATATCGATATAATTATTTGCCCATTAAAAGGCAACTTAAACACAAGAATAAATAAATAACCACTATAGTAAATAATTGGTTTACATAAGTGTATAAACCCAAACGGGTAGCAAGACGTGATGCAAAAAAAGACATCTTCTAGCTGCCAGCTACCACCACTCTATGGTGAACAGATTACCTATTCGGATATATAAAGAATTAAGAAACATGGAAAACGGAAACTTGTTATTAACCGACGTTCTTTGGAAAAATTAGTTTTTGCTACCACACATACTGTGAGCCTGACATATTAAACTGCGTGGTTGTTGTTGCGGAAGGATACCAAATAAAAAACCATAAAGATCTCAATTTTTTTATAATAATTTATGTAGGCTAGTGGACATGCACCTAGATCTTTTTTTCTATTTTTATCCAACTAACTATATAAAAATTAAATGCTGTGTCTTTCTCTCTCTCTCTCTCTATTTGTTAGTTGCCTTATCTCGCTCAAAACGCTGTATACTTTAATTACACATGGGAAATTTAAAAAAATGCAACAATGCAGGGGGATTACTTGAAATACCCCTATACATAAAAAATATTTGATATTTATAAGTGGAGGTTGGTGAAATGAAGGCTTTTTAAATTTCCAAAAATTATGTAAAAATACTTCTCTCTGTGGTACATGATTTCAATTTGTCAGGTAGTCAGGTGTAAGAGCCACACCAAAGAGTTTGTTTGTCTGTAATGAGCATTGTCTATCTACCACACACAGAGGTCTGTAACTTTAAAAAATAGTATCCCCTGTGCATGAATATGTGCCCTTTGAAGTCGTAATTTTAAAATTTGGAGTATATATTTTAATTAATTACAATCAATTAACTAAAAAAATTGTTACGTGAAAACGCCAGGTACTTCAGCTAATAGTGATTATAATTATGTATTTGCTCAAATGACTGAGTTACGGTAATATTACACTAAAAAAACTGTAACTTATAAATACAATGCGAAATAATTAAACAACCCAAAATGACCATTTCACTACTCGGTTCTGTGGGTAAATGTTCTAATGCGTCACTCTCGTATTAGACTGAACTGTCAATTACGTGGAGATGAAGTTCGAATCCTAGTTAGATGTCCTGAGCTTTTTTTTTCCTAAATAGTTTAACGATCTCCCTTTCGTCATGTGTGGACACACTTCCTCCTCAAACTTCTTCGTCCTTATTAAATAGGTGTAGCAAGTAAACTCCATTCGCCTTAGGAGTGCTGGTAACTGAAAGCTTGCAGAAGATGTTGAACAGTTAAAATAAAAAACAATTAAAATAGATTGTTTGTTGTAAAAGATTTTACATCCAAAAGTAACAACAAATCAACATAAGGTCTTGTAGATTATATAGTTTGACGAATGGATACATTAGAGTATATCTGTTATGGTAGGCTAGCTTTCACTTACCTACACTCCTACCGTAGACATATGCGTAAACCGAAAGGGTAGTGAAACGCGGTGAAAAGAAACCTTTTTAATATAAAGTAAATCTATATTGAATAACCTGTTGGTGTAAACCCCGTGGTAAGGTAAAGGGGGACTATGTTACTAGGAATTGGGTTAGAAACCTGTATCCTTTTACTAGAAGAGACCTAATTATAAACTAATTTATAAACGCTAAGAGCTGTTCAAAAAACATATTTGTTGTTTTATTTTTAAATCAACCAAATAATCTATCAGATTCAAAAGTATTTCTATTTTTTGTCCATACATTTCAAAGGCATACAATAAAAATGTCCAATTATCCGTTGTGTTTAAGTGGCCTGATCCCAGCTGTTGGAATGAGTACATTCCTTCAGACGCCACCTAGTAGGGTAAACAATGTCGATCTTTCCAGCCCACCTTGCACCCCTTCTCCCCCCCTAGTCTTCCACCCATCAAATTATTTATTTGTTTGTAGGAGGCTAGAGGTAAGGTGCTGGCGCCAGCTCGTGGGGGGTGATGCCCCCTCTCTTGTTGGTAGGAAAGGAAGATAGGGTGGGGCNGGGGGGGTTGAGGGGGACTCTAGACAGGGTAATAAGCCCCAAGTCTAGTGTCAGACTGACCGGATAGCTTGCTTGTCTGCCTTCCTTGCTTCTCGCTTGCTTGACTTAACGCTAGCTCACGTTGCTTTCCTTACCTTTTTGTTAGATCTTTCGTTACTTCAACGCCATAGTAGTAGCGATTATGCACGGTTGACGGTTTTTTTTATTAACAGCACTCACTAGAAAATTACTTTGAAAATTACCATTTATTATTTTTTATTAGACCCAATTTGAAATGAGATTGGTTTTATATCCACATATTATACTCCCCACTTTTATTACCCCTATTTGAGAAAACTTATCTAATCGCACGTGGTAATATTCTTCCGGGCATCCTTGGTTCGGATCTTGACAGGGTTATTATACGATCTGAACGCCCTGGGTTCACGTGCGTCAGTTTATATCTCAGCGCTAGATTTAAATACTTAAGTATATTGTGTTCGGGTGCCAGGTAGTGTCACGTTCCCTACCAACGATAATACTGGGTGTGATTTAAATGGAAGATAACATAAATTAAATATCACAAATCCATAACTAGGATTAATTTATTCTAAACTTATGTTCTGGTAGTTTAAATAATTAATATTATATAAATAATTAAAGTTGGGTTGTAGTGACGTTGCGAGTGCTTAGCTCTCGTCTGAGCCGTATGACCGTGTGATCGCGAAAGTGTAAGATACGTCTGATTTCTTTGATTGTGTAACCACGAGTCTCTCTCTCCAATAAAAGAAAAACCACGAGGCCTTCTTGCAACCCTCTCGTGGTCCAGAAATAAGCCAAGGTCGCTTTCACTGTCACTTTAAAAACTGTAACTCAGGTCGGGGAGATCTCTTACAATTTGTCCTCTTCTTTACTTCTAGTTTTGTTATGTAATTATCGTAAATACTAAAGAACGCAATATGTATGCTAGATATTGAGAAATTATGCTCCACGTTCTTTAATGTAACTCTTAAATCTGGCTATAGTTAACCTGAAATCTGTTATAATTCACGTTTAATAACATTATTCTTGGCTTTTTGTTTAGAGTAGTTGATAATATTACCTAGGGAGACTGGTTTGAATACGGGGTTTTTCTACCAAATTTATTTACGGTTACAAAGAGGGTTTATAGTGTTGTCTAAATGCAAACGGTATAAGTTAATTAGGCGTATAGCATTATATTAAATTATGTTATAATTCGCGTGCAAATATATTCGGTATTCTTAGTAAGTTAACTTCAATAAAAACATATTAAAAATATACTACAAGTGTTTTCATATGTGGTAAATTCTCCTTTTATAAAATGCATTTAAACATTTATTATTGACTAGCTTCAAAGCAATGTGCCGATATACAATCACGTATTTTGTTTAGTAGCATTGTAAATCGTTCCCGTCATGGATCTCTAGCGGTTGTTGAACAACGGATGGTTTGGTAGTTTTGATGCAGCCTAACCTTAATAATACTGGTACCGAAATGCATAAAAAATAGGCGTACTGTTCACTGAAGAGTACTATTAACTAATATACACATTAAAGAAACCTCTGTAAAAAAGATAATTCAAGTTCGACAAATAGGAATAAATTAAATAATAGACACTGTTATAAAAATATGTTGCTAAAAAAAAGAGGATCAATGCTCACCAAGGAGCATTACGGTTAACCGAGCCTTGCCTCAAGATATTTTTCTACCCGACCTAACTGCCATGGCTCACGGCAAGGTTAGTATTCACTCGATTAAACTATCTAGCTCTACAGCTCAGTATACTCTTTATATATATAAGCTGTGTGTCTGTTTAAACTTAAAATTAAGAGTAGTTTAGGAAAGGGCGAAAAGAGAAAAATAATCAATTTTCTCAAATTCATCTCTAACGATTTTGATTAAAATTCGTATATAGGTGTTGATTAAGATTATAAATAAACTGGCTATTTTCATTTTCCATGAAAATGAATTTTAGGGTACTTTACAGAAGCAGAAACTTCCGTATCTCCGAAACTATTTGAGATACTAAATAATTTTTCATTGCAAAATTGAAGTACTATTTAAAATAAAAACCTTTTAGATGAAATACATTTTTATAACTCCAACAGTTTCTGAGATATTGGCTAATATATTAATATAATGTTGTGATCTTTAGTTGTAAAGAGATACTACTATAGTTTGAACCAATAATTCTCCAATGCCATAAAGTAATTAAATATAAGTAAGTCTTTAAAAGTTTAAGTTTGTTTTCCTTAAACCTCTTAGAAGAAATGTTTGTACAATAATGATCTATATCCATTTTAGACTCAATAGTCAATATTTATATTTTTTATTGGTCAACATTTATTAATGAGGAATTTAATAGCAATGCGATGGCATGAAGATTTCCAACACCTATTAAAATGTCGAAAATTTTAACAGGATGTTGAGATTTGAATACGAAGGGTTGACCTTTGTGGACCCAACATTGATCTTTTTTTATCGGTCCAAACATACAAATTAGGACGTTAATTCCTTAAAAACTAAATTATAAAATTTTTAACCGGGACTAAAAAAAGTTTACTTAAGTATAGTGCAATTTATGCTTGGGTTTGCTAGTATATATTATTTCGTTTCACATTTATTAAGAGTTTTGAGTAAATATCTCCGTTTTTAAACAATAGAGGGAGAAAGTCCGTGTGGAATTCCATACTATTTATTTTTATTATTCCTTGTTATGGTAGCTTTTAATACAAAAACCGACAACAAATCATTATATGTATGGTCTTGCTGATCATTAAATGTTTTAGTGAATGGACACATGAGTATATGTGATGTCTTTGATAACTTTTTTTTTATCAGAACCAGGTCTTAAGCTTACTACCTGTTCTGGTTATAAGTCTTTGTACTAATTACGATAATATAAATACATTTTTTGTACCGCGTCTTACTTTCCGTTCGGGTTATACGCCTATGCATTAATGGTTTAGGGATTAGGAAGGATTTATGGAGAGGAAATGCATCCGCATTTGCGTGGAAGGAGAGTGTAATACCGTTTAGGGGAGAAAACCCGCAATACACCCAACCGAGATCTAACCCTAATTTCCCGTCTTCAGCAGTCTAGTCTAACACAAGATTAACGCGATAGACCACGTGGCCAGCGAAATGGATGATAGTATATTAAGAATGAGTAAGGTTTATTTTAGAGGAATTATAACCTCATTTCCTTTAGGAGAGAGCGAGAGTCAGAGAGAGTGGAAAACAAAAAAAAACACCCTTAGTCTCCCGACCGGAATTTGAATCCTAATCTCCCCACTATCGGGAGCCCAGTCTATTGTGAGAGTGACACCTTAGACCATGCGGCCGCTGAAGTGGGCTATGTTATGTTATAGAAAATAATATAGTTACGGATGTGCAATATCAACACACATTCCAATAATACATCAATCTGGTTTGTTTCGCTTCTCTCAAACAAACACTATTTGTTGGTAGGCTTATAATATGCCTCTATTTTGGTTTGGACATTTTCCTTAAGAAAGGAGGAAAACAAGTAAAACTATACCCCACAATTTAATATTGTATTTAAGATTTCTTCAATTTTTTTTACCGAAGTTGAACAGTATTCTGAATTAATCAAAGAGACATGTAATAAATTCCTGTAATGGATTTCGATGGTTGATGGGCCTTTTTGTACTATAACTATTATTATTATTATTATTATTATTAGCACCGCGTCTTACTACCCGTTCGGGTTATACGCACTTACGCTAATGTGTAATGGTAGGGTGATTGTGAGATGAAATGGAGGACCTACAGTTTAACGTGGAATCCGAACCACGGTGGAGGCCTGGCATTCCCCACATTCACAAGATGTCTTGACAGAGGTGAAAGAAGGGTTTGGAAATCAGATAAATCTATGCCGGGACCGAGGATTGAACCCCGGCCGCCAGCACAGAAGTCTGACACTTTACCCCTAGACCGCCAGGTCACCTTTTGTACTATTAAGACTACCTAATCGAGAAAAGACACGCAGTGCTAAATCATATGAATATTAATAAGTTAGTATCTATTGAAAAGGTAGATAGAAAGAGTAGGGATAAACTTACTGGGAAAAAAAGTTTATGTCAGGTAACTTACTTTCAGGAGAGTACTAAGTTTTGCTTTGATATAAATGTATAATAAGATATAAAGTGTTTCTTGTGATTCGACGGGTTTTTTTTGAAGCCAAGGATATTCAATAAGGCTAAAATAATATAAAATTACTATAAAAACATAACTTCATTTAATGAGTGGATGTAAAAACGATCAGTTTGAATCAAAAAAACTAAAGTAAATTAAAGTTACAAGTATAGATTAAAATAATATTATTATATAACTAATCCTAGGATATCAAATAGGCCTATTTATATAAACAGGATTTATCGATAAAATAGCCGTAAAAGATTTACATGAAATTATAGATCACTTTAAACCCAAATTCTTAAGTAAATTAGAATTTAAAACTTTAATAGCTTCCAATTTGAATGATCTAACCAGACTTGACTCCAGATAAGTTATCCACAACAATTAACAAGTGAGCTATGCTGTAATACTTGCCTTTCTTAATTTAACATAAAGAGAAAGGATACTTTTAGATCCGTGTCCTGGTAAGCAGAGGTTGGGATTTGCACATTTAGTTTTCTTTGATCCCCAACCTCTCTCCAAGATAGTTTGGGTGAACTATCTCCATGTCGCCCTCTTAATCTTAAATACATCACAGTCTTGCTAATCTGAACCCATGGTAGTCTGGAGGACCCAGTATTCCAATCCACCCCGAGTTTGTATCCCTCCAACCATTAGCGTAAATAGGGAGGGGGGTATAAGAGCTAACCCCCCACCCCACCCTTCCAAATATATCCGAAGTTTTTAATATTAAACTTAAATTAAAGATAGTATTATTTTAAACTTCAACTAACTTATAGAGGCATTCACTTCTCAAAAAATTGCCAGGGAGAGACCATTCCAAATACATTATTTAGGCATCCAGTTTTCAAAAAAACACTTCCAATTTAATATGCCTCTAAGTGGTTTCTAGAAACATCTGATTTTTAAAAGAAACACCCGTAATCGTTGATCTAAATAGATTCTATATGCATATAGTAGTTAAAAAACCAAGCTAGGACTACTTAACTTAGCTTCTGAAAGAATTTACTTTTCAAAAATGTTTTGGGGGAGTGTGAGGGGGGGTGGAAAACCAATTTCAATAATTTCTAAAGGCATCTAATTTAAAAAAAAAAATCTAGGTGAAAACCATTCCAAATCTTCAAGGGGCATCAAATTTTAAAATTTGCTGATATAAGACCACTTCAAAAAGCTTTGAGAGAGGCCTATTTTTGAAAAAAAATATAGGCAAAGAACACTCAAAATAGGTCCTAGAACACTCCAAACTTAAAAAAATAGGAAGGACTACTTCTAAGGAATTTAATTATTAAAATAAATCTTATTAGTACTACTTAAGATAGCTTTTAGAGGAATCAAAAATTTTAAGAAATTGGTTGATGGAGGACTATTCCAAATAGCCTCTAGGAGTATCCAAATTTTTAAAAAATATACAGGGGCATAAATAGCTGTTAAAAGAGTGTAATTTTAAAACACTCTCCATAGCTTTTAGGAGCATCCAATTTTCTAACATTAACTGGGGAATAGGAGGGTAGAAAGTCCATATTTTTTAAAAAAAACTGTTTTTCCTTTCCCCACTCCTTCCTCTTTTACTCAAATGAAGCTCCGCCATTACTGTATAAAATATTTCTAATTTTTTTTTCAGGTATATAAAGTGAAATTTTTGATCGGACTGATTATCTCACTACAAGACTTAAAAATTAACTTAAATCTACATCAGATACAAAATCCAACCCCCAACCTTTAATTCTTTACTGAGAAAGGAGAAACCCACATTTCTACAATGATACATTATTCGGCCATGCCAGTAATTGAACCCAGAACTTTTAGATTAATAGATATACACA
Organism: Timema californicum; assembly: GCA_902141385.1. Lineage (NCBI taxonomy): Eukaryota > Metazoa > Arthropoda > Insecta > Phasmatodea > Timematidae > Timema > Timema californicum. Next base: position 537,263 of record CABFOW010000005.1, on the reverse strand, counting down.
ATAGGCCTACTGATTTAGCTAAGGTGTCGAACAATTTAAAATAACAATGTACTTCTTTTTAGGGTCTAATAGTAATTCTTAACATCATGTCATGCACTTATGATTTTGAACACCCCACTCCCATTGTATGTCCGTGGTTCAGACTCTATTGATGGTCACAATGTTGTAATATCTTAAGCTTACCTTGATAACTTGTTTTTACGTGTCTTTATTGCAAAACATTGTCTAACAAAAGAAAACTTAAAACATTAAGCCTAAGAGGGTAATGTGCAGTTTTAGAAAGACGAGAAATGCTACAAAGAATTCTGTGGGTATGTCTACCATTTTTATTTAAATAAAAATGCCATGGAGACACGGGTATGCGTTTCGAAGCCAAATGAATAAAATATATAAAAACCAATTTACAAATAACAATATATCAGTAAATTACTAGCTAATGTTGTCGTACATTTTTTTCATCATCTCTTGATAATCGGAACATTTTTATAATCTAAACATCCTTGACAATTTATGTTTCGGATTAGCAAGACAGTGCTGTAGTTTGACTACATTTTGCTGAACTTTAAACTAGCTCTGCCTTACATTGTGTTTAGCCTAGGTCCAAAACCCTAATTAAAAATGTAAAATGTGTTTCGTATTCCTCCTTTAAATTTTAATGACTTTCTTGCCACCGAATTAGTTTTAATGTTTAATCAAGCCCAACTAAATTCCCCCACATACTGTTAACGGTTTCCTCTTTGACTACAAAGTGTCCTTCAGAGGACGTTTCTCAGCCCTACAAACACTAGTGGTGTATTATGGTACCAGGCGACACTTGGGTCGTAAAACTATCAATAACATTTGTGTCATGGACTAAAAGTCTAGGGAAAGAAATTATGAGCTTTCAAATCAGCAAGAAGATCGCTGCTTCATGCAGTGCAACAGTATGTCTAACATTCAACCTGGTGCTAACAAGATGGATATCTTCTCTTCGGATGATATATGGTCCCTTGGTTTGAACCTTTTTTTTTTCAAGACGAAGGAACGTGGAAAAGATACCTAAACACACCATCCATTCTTGGTTAAGAAATTTCTTTACAAGAAAAAAAAAAGAAAAAATGTACGTTTAATTAGTGAATAAAAACCATTGTTTTAGGATCTTCATCTCCTCTTGGTTGAATTGTTTGGGAGGCTGATCAGGGTCTAGAGGTAAATGTTTTGATCTAAGTTTATCATATAGAGGATAGGCCTACTAGGTGTTAATTTAACGATGCTGTGTAAGAGTCATGTACTGATGTTATTTAGATGTTAAAAAATTTAAAGGAAACTATATGTAAAACAGTAGTGTGATTATAGATATTAAATTAAGCAACCAATATCAAAAGAATCAAAATTTCACAGCTCATAGCCTACTTTATTATACTAATATTAATATTCTAATTTGTTATTAACTGTACAAACAAATGTACTATCTAAATGTTTTTGCAACCGTCAACGTGAGCCAATTAATATAATAATACATTACATATAATTTACAAAGAGAGCACATTTTAATTGTAAACTTTATTAGAACATGTGGGTACACTTCCCGTAAATATAACCTTTCTGAACCCTAATCTCATTATTATAATTAGTTCTTAAACGTATAATCTGACAGGAAAATAAGACAGTACTAAATAAAATAAACACATTTTTCTGTGGCAATTCCTTTCGTGAATTATTTTCTTTGGTTTCGTCAACGCTTGGAAATATACCTCATATTAACTACATCAAGTTTAAGAATGATAAATTTCGCAGTGGAAATTCTTATTCAGAAAAGAAAAAAAGTTGAAATCTTTACAAAGTAATGTTTCAAAATTCTATGTCTCAAAGCTGATAAGTGTTCAAAGTAATTCTTAAATAACTCTGTCAATTTTATTTAAATAGTTGATAAAGAGGACACCTAGACATGGGCATTGAACCCAGTACCATTGGATTAGTGCAACAATCAATGCTCTTTCTAGGCTTAGATCCAGTGCCTTTTGTAATATTCATTGTAATGTTCTAATCGTGATTGTGAACGGTACATAATCATTAACCAGCAAATTTATTTTAAAATAATGATGTACTTTACATATTTATTTGTTGTGATTTTCAACCTTTGAAGTATTTTTATTAAATGATATACGTAAAACATGTTTATTAACTGTCGGTATCGTAAAAAGTGACTTATCAGTTTTTAAATGAAGAAAACTCTGAATATTCACACAATTCTCCATAAGAACCAGCAGATTGCTAGGCCTCATGACGTCACTACAAGCGGGGTTGCCACATTTAACACTCTGACCTGTAACTAGATGACCATGCTTTAGCACATGAAGAAAAGCCATACAGGTTCAAATCTTGACTCGAGCCACTTTAGTTGGAAATTTATCCAGCAAAAAAAGAATAGTATTAATAAAAGTAAGTATATAATTTCTCAACTTTCCTTAACAACTCTTTCGTTTTGATTGTTTTCTAAAGTGCGTTATTTGAGGCTCATTATTCTAGAAGGTAGCCTACCTGATGTTATTGGAAACAGGAGTTGAATGAATGCTGAAGCATACTAATTCACAGAAGCTCTCAGTGAACATTAATCAACACTTAATAATTCCGGGAAACAGATATCAATGCTCTAGAGTCCCTAGCTCTGGTTCGGTAGGCTGGGATTTGAATTAAATATGAGTACTCTCCCACTAATCCTTTCCTATGTTCTGGCTATTTTTTTTACAGTGCGTCTTGCCGCTTGTTTGAGTTAGACGACTATGCACTTATTACGCTAATGGGCTAGGTGTGATTAAGGTTAAATGTAGATAAAGTGTACCCGCATTAGCGTGGAAGTAGAGTGGAAAACCCCTTAGGAAAACTTACACTCAATTCATCCAATAGAGTTTCGAACCCCGATCTCCCTGTCATTGGCGGTATAATATATTGCGAGAGTGATACCTTAGAACATACTGAAGTGGGTCAGGCTAATGCTGATACATTTCCTTAAGCTAGTGGTCACCAAATGGCGGACGGCGTGGCTGCGGTTCGCATCGAGACCGCAGATACATTTTTAGGGACCATGACAAGATACCGATAAACAGAAGATATGATGCTATTTCAGTGGTGGGCGGGTAGTAGACATGAAAGGCCAGCAATAATAAAGTAGTAAAATAACTAAAAGGAAATAAAATCAAGTTTTTTAATTAGAACAGTCCTATAGGGCTTGGACTTGAGTCACTGTTAAAGTTTTGCCAGACCGCGGAAGTATGTCGAGTTTTCAAAACGGACCTCCACCAAAAATAATTGAGGACCCACTGCCTTAAGGTATCTATCTCATACGTTTCTCTTGGGTAAGACGGTTGAGTTTCTAAAACAAAGGCACTAACTTATACTAAAAATATAAAAATATCTTATTATTTGGAGATGAATCGTTTCCCTATAAAACCATGAGGTGATTCAATAGAACGTCTCAAAGAAAAGAACAGTCACAGAGTGGCATGTGAAAGACATCTGACATGCAAACGTCTCTGACACAGTCCACGTTTTGAGTGAACCGGGCAGGCAAAGAGGCAGAAACAACTTCGAGGAGTCAGGCAGGGTGGCAGGTGGGTCAAACGGGCAGATAGATAGGGGAGAAACCACCCCAAAAAAGACTGAAAAGGTGATCCGACTGTTAACTTGTTTCCCCATCTGTGTAACTATTGTCTTTGTGATGGCGCTCTGTGCGGTGTAATCTTGATACTAGCTGGCTTGCTTGTTGGGTGGGGAAGGGGGGGCACTTAATATTTGCTGAGAGTCTCTCTCTTTCTATATCGTTGTTACACTCGGACATACATTCAAACTATCTGTAGTTGGATCGTCATAGTTTGAATATGTTAGAGTGTTTACAAAATATATATGTAAAATGGCCCCAATATTGTGGTATGGAATGGTTTAATTCATATTTACAGGATTAGCAAAGTTAGTTGGTACTGTGCCTTTATGCTCCCAGCCATGTGTTGTGTGTGGAGCATAGCCTACATGTGTTTGGTCTAACTAAGAGTGCGAGGGTGAGAAAATATCTCAATTGCATATTTAAAAAGCTCTGCTTAGTCTGGAAATACTCAAATACATGCCACTGATATACAGTTTTTTAATTTTTGCATCACGTCTTACTAACCGTTTGAGCTATACGATTTGTACTAATTACGCTTGTGATTTTACGAATTGGGAAGGCTATATTTAGAAGAAGTGTTTACTCATTAGTGTGGATGGAGAGTAAAAAATTTTTTGGAAAAAACCACTCCGAGTACATCCCATTGAAATTCAAACCTCAATCACTCAGTCATCGGCCGTCAGGTCTACTGCGAGAACAGCGCCTTAAACTACGCGGCCCCACTGAAGCGGGAATATTTGTTATTACGCTCAACCCGTATCGATGGGCTTGTGGCTAAGTCGTCAACCTTATATGGTCTGTTTTGGTGGTGACGGGGAGCTTAGGGTTCAAAATCCCATCCGGATGCTGAAGGACGTTTTTAATAAATGGGGTATCCACTATCCCTTCACCCAAGTGTGGCTACATTTCCTCTAAAATTCTGACTATTCATCCCTTCCCCATTAACATGATCAATACACTTACACATATGTGTGTAGCCCACACGGGTATGTGATTATGCGGGAAAAAAATCTAACTTTTCTCGTGTAAACAATACACTTTAGTTGGACTTAGGTAGAAATAATAATAATTATTATTAGCACGGCGTCTTACTACCCGTTCGGGTTATACGCACTTATGCTAATGTGTAATGGTAGGGTGATTGTGAGATNCGGGTTATACGCACTTATGCTAATGTGTAATGGTAGGGTGATTGTGAGATGAAATGGAGGACCTACAGTTTAACGTGGAATCCAAACCACGGTGGAGGCCTGGCACTCCCCACATTCACAAGATGTCTTGTCAGAGGTGAAGGAAGGGTTTGGTAATCAGATAAATCTGTGCCGGGACTGAGGATTGAACCCCGGCCGCCAGCATAGAAGTCTGACACCTTACCCCTGGACCGCCAGGTAACCAAGTAGAAATAAATTTCTAGATAATACAAAGATAAGTATTTTGTGTCCAGCATTGATACCATTTTAGTTGATAATCTATATAAAAAAGCCCCACGTCTTACTACTCTTTTGGTTGTACGCATATTGTTATTAGTATCATTACTATTATTATATTATAATTATGACTATATAGGCTATGTATTGTATCATGGCCACAATTAGCCAAACTAGTAGCAATCGTGAAAACCTCTGCAGTGTTTTAAAGAGAGCACAGCTATTATTCTTTAGCGATGTTTAGTGGCAAGTATATACGCAGAAGAGATACAATTAGGCCACATATTCTGACAATTTCATACTAAGTATAAATTAACTTTTTAACTTTCAAATAAACGCAAAATTTCAGAACATTGTGTGTTGGATATCAAATTTATTTTCTCTCTTAATATATTTCTAAATTTTATAAAACAAAAGATTTATCAAGAATTTCCATCAACGTTTTAATTTCAAGCACAAATTAATATAACAATTCAGTTTTATAAAATATGTGATTAACATATTATTTTTGAGATTTTGTATTGTTTAATTTCTAGAGCGTTTCCTTCATATTTTCAGTAAAATCTTCTCTTCTAAATCTGGTACGAAGAAATAAAAAAGCGAGTTTTTTGGGGTAGTAAATAAAGTTATTCCTTCTATATGAATGTGTGAAAGAAACTCCAAAGACCTACTATACCAGGATATTCCATTAACAAAGAAATAGAAGGAAAATAGATTTCACAAAAAAAAACACTTTTCTGGTCTCGTGTTACTTGTAGGGTTGGCCTAATATATTACACTCCATCTCCAAAGAGTGGGGCAAGAGTTCAATCTTAATCGACTACAATTTGGGGCTGTTCAATCTTTTTTTTGTTTCTCTTCGATTAATTCTCCGTAGTTTTCTTAAATTTTCATTGATATTTTGAATAGAGGATAACCATAATACAATCATAACTAAAGCGAGTTAATACCATAGTTATTTCTGAACTATATTGGTAGTCATACAGACTTAATGCAAATATATTAAATTATGACTTGATGGTAACGTTATGGTCTTGTTCTTAATCATGGTCAGGTCTATTCAGGGTGTTCCCATAAACACTGAATTACCACTCTCTATCCATGATGGATTAATTAGAAAAGATATTATATTTTATAATTACGGTCATACCTACATCTATATTTAATATTCTTTAAATATAAAAATGATACCCGGACATGGGAATCGAGCCCGGGATATTTAGCTTAGCACGCCAATGATCTAACCACTGAGCTATCCAGGAATTTCCCAGTGCTCAGGGTCATTCTTCAATAATATTTTAAGGCAGAGTCTATGATTGACGTGCGTAAATCGTCAGCTACATATGTGTGATCAATTAAGACCACGAGCTATCAGATAACGCAGCCGCCTTCAACTCGGTAAGGTTATTTGCTACTCTATCCATGCTAATGCTGAGACAGTTCCTCTAAATGCTAATTCCAGCATCTCTACCCTAATAGTCAAATTCATATGCATGCGTGTAGTCCAAATAGGTAGTGAGACGCGGTAAAGATACCCGTCACCAGTAAACAAGAAAATATAAGGTTGCCTTTCTCTACGTGCTCACCGTTGTGGGTAGATCACTATTTTTTTCTCAATTATGTCAACCTGCAATATAGCCATAATGACCGAGCGGCCGCCATCTGGTGGTGAAGATAGTGCCAACTTCTGCGGATAAAGAGTGTCATGGGGTCAGCCCAACGAACCCTCCAGCAATTAATCTCAAATTTATGGACCAGATTCACAATTGTTTATTCAAGTAGCTCCTTACTTTTCTCACGAGAGTGAGTCAACCCCGTTCCAAACCCACTGCTTCACAGACCATTTTGAAGCGCAGGGGATCGAACCCGGGATTTCTGTATCCGTTGCCCTGAACTCTGACCTCCACACCACATAAGTGATCAAATAACTAATTAAAATATACAAAAACATTCCGGTTCATTTTTAATTCCACACTGTAGCTGCATAGTAATTGAGCCTAAAAAAATCTGTAGGATAAACACATTCAATGATGTGTAATGGTTTCAATAAGTGTATCTTTAACACATAATTATTTCTTTTAGCTTTGAATTAGTTTGAAACTCGATTATATTACCAATCCCCTCAAGCTTTATTTTCGACCTTTCCCGCCTCTGGCTATTCCCTCCCATCTCATTTCTTGTGACACAATCTTATAGAAGTAAAGTGCTCGCCTCAGGACTCGATATTCACAGGTTAAAACCTTGATGACGTAAACGTATTACTACCAAGTGATCCATACCACAACTTCCTACGTAAAGGAATTAAAGCCTTCGGTTGCAAGTCGATCATGACACGTGAAATATCTCTGGAAAATATATGTGATACTTTTATTGCAAAATGTGTAGACACTTTATCGTTCGATCATGGGATTGTGTGGAAAGAAACGGTAAAACAATTGGAGTTCATGACTTCTCTAAAATACGTGCTTTCTAACAAAGACAGCGGGTGGGCGTCAATAACCGGCCACTGAAATTAATACACACACTGATCGAGATGAATGAGGTAGCATTTCAAAACCAACCTTAGGATTTTATACATAGCTAATATATTTTCTCCCTCTCTTTATGTATATATAATCAATTGATATATAAAGGGATTGGTTAGTAATGGGCTCACGAGAATTGATCAATTTGATCCATCCGCTCGCCTTTGATTGTCTAAAAATAGAACAGCAAGCAACATCTTCAGTAAAGTTAACGTATTGCCCTTCTGGTCGAATGTTCTTGCCTTATTTATAGATTCCATTACTGTTGTACAGTATATTTATCGTAAGATACACATAGTCACTAGTCCCTAGTAAATTTGGTTCTTCTGTTTTATTTATTGTCTGGTAAATCTTTCCAAATGTTCTCTAACAAATAGCTACTCATCTTTTCTAATTTTCTCCATGTTATTCTGTATAGTTCGAGATAGTCCGAGGTTTCAGCAATCCGACTTAGTCTGGGTCCCAACCCCCTCAGATTAGCGAGACTACACTTTTTATATAAAACTATATATATGATGTATATTATATATAGCGACTGTATAAATTATAAAATTATACATATTTTACTACTATAAAGCAACATAGCTGACTCACCCACTGACATTAAAGTTTACCCACTTTCAGATGAGATATAAACTTGAAATTTGTCAAACTTATAGCTTCTAGCCTGTAACCGACGGGAAAATTCCCAAAAGTTAAAAAAAATTAACTTTTAACACCCCAAAATAATTAAAATAATGGAGCAACTTTAAAGTCGACATGGACCTTTGTTTGGAGGTCTCTTGTGGCTAAACGGTAAGACCTATCTAAAAACGGCTCTAGAATTACATTAGTTTACATCCACTTGCAAAGATAACTCGCTGGGAGTTTGGGGGCGAAGCCCTCAACGAGCAAAGCGATTACATAACAAATAGGCCCAAGTGCCTCTCCTTAGGACATTTTGAGCTAGTTTTTCAATCCTCTACCACTTCTCAAGGTTTGCTGTTTAATCCGGGAAAACTCTGTAGGATGTTTATATTTGCTTACCAAATCGTTGGCCATGTAGACATAGGCGTTGGTCTTGCGTGGTTTGGTTTTATAGTGACAGGGAGGTCAGGTTCCTTATCTGGTTGGGTGTGCTATGGCTTATTTAATTAAAATTGCCCTCATTCTCCCAACACTTTAATGGTGGTACACATCTTTTAAATTCTATTTCCTCATCCTTTTCCCATTAGTGTAATTATAAGGCGAGCCCAGATGGGTGGTAAGACATGTAGCGCGAGAAATATAAGAAGGTAGGTTGTGATCTAGCCATGAATTTGACCGGTGTACGTGATTAGGGTTTTAAAAGAATTTTCCACTTTTCCAGGCTGGATATCTCTCTGAGTTTTAAGTTTATCATGACAATTGACACTCTTCACTATATATTCTAGATTTAGATGTATAAGAAAAAAAAAACGGACATCCTCGGTTAAAAGGAAAAGAATAAAGATGAAAGGAGTTTAGTGAATCATGAACAGGCAGGCAGGCAGGCAAGCAGTGGAAGGTGAAGGGAGAGAAAGGAAGGGGTTTGCAGCAGAAGGCGCTGAATAAATATTGGTTTCACAGCCCATTCCACTGATGAAGTTGGAGGGAGTGTCGGTGCAAGGTCCTACACAGACAAGATTGGAAAGGAGGAGGGGTAGGGTTAAGGGGTTGAACTCCTATGGGGGATAAAGGCGAAGGGTGTTTTAAAGTGGAAGTGTACCGCATACAGAAGCTAATATTCAACCGAAAACTTACACCAAGATCTTGTACTTTCCTGAGGAAAAGTGTGTTTGTTCATGTGTATTTCTTTATCTGTGGATGTTTCATTAGAAAAGTTTATTTTTATTTTATTTTTAAGCTGAAGAGGTAAGGAGGAGGAAATGAATGTTGTTGTTTTTTTTTATTTAAACATAAACATATGGAAATTTGTTCAATGTTTTCTCTTCCTTCTGTCTTTTTGAAGACCTGAAGTATGTTTAGAGAAGAACGAAAGGACCTGACCGCAAAGCGACGAAGATCATGCCTGCCCATTAAGAGACCAAAGAACTACAGAAGGGACAATATAAATACACTAGGTAAACTCTGTAGAAGGAACTTTGCGGTGGAGATTTTTTCACAAGCTCTCACTTTTCAGACACGGTTTAAATTATGGCATAATTATCTTCAACTATATAATTATTGAAACGTTAAAATGTATAAATTTATTCAAGCATTATTTAATTCAATGTATGAAACTAAAATATAAACATATTGAAAGCTATTTATTAAATTGATATATATTAAACATTTTAAGCATATCCTTTAAAAATTAAATGGTCACCCTACAAGACGTATGTCATTTGTCTCTAAATATATTGTATGGATGGTGACTAGGAGGTAAAGGTTCAAATCTCGGGCTGTTGTGCAAGGGGTGGTTTTCTACATGTGATTTATCAGTGAAGTGTTCCTATATATATATATATATATATTTCACTCTTAAGTGAGAGCAAAAATCTAAACCAACTTTATTAGTCACTAAATTCTGGATTGAGCAATAAATTTTTTAATATAACACATTAAAATAGAACTACCCTGTTTACTGATTTGGAGATTTTCTATTCCTTTTATGTTTTTGAAGAGCATGTTATATAGATAAATGATAGCTCGGAATAAATGTCTCACTCTTCAGTCTAGACTAATACAATCGTGTTAGTTAAAGAATTCGTTTAAGGTCCAATTAACGTGTAAACTATATAATTATACGATAAAGTTTAATCATAATCCATTTCTAAGTGTAGTTTTCTGCATTCTAGCTTGACAACAGTGATACATGGACCAGTTATTTATTTAAAATTAAATTACTGTGTGCAAAAAAGTTGTAATTTAAAAAATATGTTATTTGAGTTAACATATTTCACTTCTAACGAATAAATGATAAAGTTGCATTAATATGTAATAATTACTGTGAGCTGTATTACATATCTAATTTAAACGTGGAGCGAGACAGTCTCCTAAAGATATAGGTGAAAATTATATTTTTATCAATATAACCAAATTAGAATATTTTTCTAACTTGTCTTACTACTTGTCAGACATTTTAACTAGGCCATCGAGGCGGGGATGAAGAAAGTAGAATTTAGAATAAAGATCACTGGATTTGTGGTGAAGGAAGGTAAATCATACTCAGAATATCAATCTGGGATCTGAGCCGTAACCTCTTTTCAACGACAAACCAGATTAAATGAGCATGACATTTAGCCCTTATGCCCATCGATGTGTATAGGTATGATAATACACCGGGGGCAGCTTCAGATAAATTAAAAGTCCTGATGATTTAAGTTTAATTAGTATTGTATTACTAAGAATATATTAAAAGCTACTCATTTAGGCTATATGCTCAAGCGCCAGTACTGCTCAAAGGCAATTGAACTAATAAAAATAATAAAGATTTGATGAATGTTTAAGGAATTTCATCATATTATTGGCAAACTCTCTCTCAACGTTTCAAACAGTTTACCTGAGCTGATTAAATATTTAAGAGCATATGTGTCAAAACCAAAAGTTTACACACCTGACCCCTCTTATTGCTTTTGTTGTATAGAATTATAATTTATGTATAATTCTCTTTACATAAAATCAATCATTTATACATAGCGCTATGTTGTTGTCAAATTATTTTTATAAGTAGAATTAATAGCTTGACAGGAATTGAATTTTTTTAACAACCTAACAATTATAATTATATATAACTTATTGAAAAGAATAATAATTGTGAGAGTGAAAAAAATTTTGAACATAAAATTATAGGTCAATCTATTCCAAAGTTTATGAAACTATATTAAACTTGATACAATTATGCACTCTTTGTGAAATGATCAAATATAAAAAAATTGTTGACACAAAAGATATCTTTGATATGATTGGTCATATATAACAGGTCCACTGAGTCTATTTGACTTAAGAAATCCCAAATATTACATTAAAATTATTTTAAGAAATCACTTATAAAAATACGACCGGGATTCCCGTAAAATCTTTTCCGATAATGAATGAAGTGAATTCAAAATAGTACGATAGACCGCAAAGATTTTCTTTTTCACTCCCTTGTCTATAATTTGTGATATTTAATTAAAAATAGTAAGATTTGTGAAACGAAATATTATAAGTAACAGTGTTGCAGAAACATAGTGGGGGAAAACGTCATCACATTCCATCAACAAGCATAAATAGAATAATATACACTTTTACTGATACAAATTGAGAAATATGTCAAATCCCTGTTCACCAAAGAGCATTACAATCCATTCCCGATTTTCGATACTTCAATTTATATATATATATATATATGTGTGTGTGTATATATATATATATTACTAATAGCGATATATATATTACTAATAGCTCAGAAACTGTTGTTTTTATAAGAATACTAGTGGAGTGCAGCTATGTCTGCAGATTATAGCACTAAAATGTATTCTAAACGTTTTATTTAGGAAAGATCAATATAATTAGCCCTCACTCGACTTTCTGGTTTAAAGTTTACTCGTCAACGTTATCAACTTAAAATTTTTCTTTTGCTTTCAGTGTTCAATTTGAATAAAAACTTATATTTTCTTCTCCCTTCATGACACAATGAGAACTTTAAAATTAACCCTCTCCCAGCTCTCTATTTATTCTTTGCACCAAACCACACAATTAACCTTAGAAAACTATATCATTTAACGAATACAACTATACACAAACATGGTTTCCATGGTGATGTAAGCAAAGAATGATCGTACATATGAGCCACTGCCCACACAGAAGGAAAAAATGGAAAATTCACTAAGAAAATTGTGTTTTAGTCTTTGGCTTCAATTTTTGCCGCCATCCTTGACCCCTAACCTTTAAAATGGCTGTTCTTTGCTAAAAATAGGTTCAACCGTTTCCTCGTAATTTCAATTACCGGAAATGTGCTCATCAAATTATGGATAAGATATAAATATATGATAGAGAGAGTGATAAAATATGATAGTTAAAATGATAGTGAGAGTGTGAGAAAGTTAGTGTAGTATACTGCTAATGAGCAATTGAGAGAGATCGAGTGAGTGTGAGCGAGCGATGGTGAAAGTATGTGTATGTGTTAGTGAGATAAATACTGGGAGAAGAGGGAAAGAAAGTTTGTGTGTGTGAGGAGAGAGTGTATGTGTGATAGAAAGAGTGTATGTGAGAGAAAGTGAGAGATAGTGTGTGAGAATTAAAGCGAATATGTAAAGAAGAATGAGTGATAAAGTGTATGAAAGAGTGTGTGTGTGTTTGAGAAAGAGATAGGGTGTGTCGGAGAGAGTTTGAGAGAGAAAGTTAAAGAGGGATGGATTAATTTAATGAGAGAAATTTATAGAGAGTTTAAGAGAGATATTGAGAGAGATAATTTGAGAAAGAGTGAGTTTGAGAAAGAGAGAGAGATTGAGATAGAGAGATTTAGAGTGATCTAGAGAGAGTTTGAGAAAAATTTGAGGGAAGGGAGTTTAAGAGAGACAGGGATGTTGAGAGAGAGCGTTCAAGAGAAAGAAAGGTTGAGAGAGAGCGTTTCAGAAAGAGAAAGCGTTGGAAAGAGGGCTCAAGAGAGAGAGAGAGAGAGTATAATAAAGATAATGTGTGAGAAATTGTGTTGTAGAGAGTGTATTTGAGGGTAAAAGTGTGTGAGAGAGAGAATGTGTGAGCGAGTGTGTTATATAGAGAGTGTGTGAGTGTGAGAGTGTGAGAGAGAATGATAGAGAGAATGTGAAAATATAGATGTGCTCCTATACAAAACACTACGGTACATTAAAATGTCCTTCCCTCAAAATTAAATATCAACATGGAAACATAGCTAAACTAAATGTATTTGTAAGAATATGAAATGATAGATGGAGTGAACAAAACATTAATTTTAAATATCATATCCTCTAAATTAAGCTGTAAAATGAAAACATAGCTTCACTTGTGTATTTGTATTGTGTTACTATTTGCTAAAATCAACTTCGAAACCCATTATTTGAATCAAATTAACATCCAAGGCCATTATTTGAATATATATTAAGCGTCAAAACCCTTTATTTGAAAACAAATGAACACCAAAATCCATTCTTAGATAGTTAAAATGGCTATTTTTAAACATTATTCAAGATAATTTTTATCGTTTTTGAGCTTATAATACATACTAAAACACATTTAAACATCGTTTTATCATAAGCGCAACAAAACCTAGACAATATTTTCACGAACTCACCAACTTAACATTTAATCTTCGAATTATGCTCATTATAATTGATTTAAATGCGAATTAATGATAACAACATTCTAATAACAAATATATGTTTCCCCAATTTAGGAATCTTAATTCAGATGTGTTATGACCAGCATCCAAAGAGAAATATTCATCCAAAGAGAAAATAATTATGTGTTCGGACCAACAAATAAAGATTGAGTTACTATTTTTTAGCAAAAGAAATATATTTTACTTAGAGATTAACAGCTATGCAGAAAATAACGGTTTCCATGGTGATTGAACAAAGAATAAGAAACTGAAAATTCTCTGTGAATATCGAGTTTTCACGGAAGACTAGTATTTACCCCGACATCCTGGACTCCAATCCATTAAAATGAGTGGTCGTTTGTCAAAATCGGTTCAGTCATTTCCTCATAATTTATATTCCTGGAAATTGGCTTATAAAATTGTATACAAGAATATATTTAGAATAAAGTTGGTTTTTTAATAGTACTACAACTTTAAAACGATAAAAAATATTGTATCTCAAATAGTTACTGAGATATAATTCCAATTGAAAATATCCACTCATGTAAACTATCCTCAATGTAATAGTAGCCTAGTATGGCGTATGGTCCCAATTTGACCTTTGACCACGAGTTGTGTGACGTAATCATTGCATATTATGTCGCAANCGCCCTGGGTTTTCCCTGATGACTCATACCTGGTGCCAGTATATTTCCGTCTAACTTGAATTTCCCCTCTGGTTATCTCCATGACGACATGGGGTTAATGACCTGTTGTCCCCCTTCAATATCTCAAAGGTTTATTTCTGATCTTCTATGTGGCAATGGGTTTTCCCTGATGACTGGCGCAAGTTTGGTGGCTCGACAAGAAAGAAATAGAACACGACCTTGAATGATGTCGCAACCCTACCCATCTATGTGGCAATGGGTTTTCCCTGATGACTGGCGCCAGTTTGGCGGTTCGACAAGAGAGAAATATAACACGACCTTGAATGATGTCGCAACCCTCCCCTTTCTATGTGGCAATGGGTTTTCCCTGATGACTGACGCCCGTTTGGTGAATCGACAAGACGAGTCGAGACAGAAATAGATCGTGACCTTGAAACCGTGAGCTAGTACATGAGGTCATTCACCCTGAAAACACTCCCCCCCAGCAATAGGTTTTCTCGATGACGTTATCGCACTTTCGCAACCCTGATGACTCATACCTGGTGCCAGTTTGGCTGCTCAACAAGACGAGTCAAGACAGGAATAGATCGTGACCTTGAAACCGTGAGCTAGTACATGAGGTCATTGACCCTGGAGACCCTCCTCTGGCAATGGGTTTCCCCGATGACGTCATCAAACTGTCGCAACCCTGATGACTCCTACCTGGCGTCAGTTTAGCGGCTCGACAAGACAAGTAGAGGAATAGATCACGACCTTGAATGATATCGCAACCCTTCCCCTTCTATGTGGCAATGGGTTTTCCCTGGTGACGTCATCCCTCTGTCGCAACCATAGCTGGTAACAGCTATAAATAGCAGCACCTGCTTTGAAATGCTTTCCTTATATAACTTGTCTTCGAGTGTTAAACAAACAACCCAGGATGAATGAGTACGCTTCGCTAACGGATCTGGGTGAGTAAATGTACTTTTATAACAGGCACACTCATTATTTATTTGTTGTTAAAGTTTATTAATTTGTAATAAGTTTATGAGAATTAAAATTATAGATAATTTGAAGGTGTCCAAGCAGTCAATTTTGGATGACATTTGGATAAAGTTATGCCTGAACAAATATTTATTATAGTCAAGGGTATTTTATTGAAAAAACTTGATTCGTAGCTTTAGATAAATGGTAATCAATTTTGTTGATAATTTTCTAATGGTTGAATATTATTTTTAATTCGTATAAACTAGACTGTATATAATAAATTAAATATTGTATTTATTATATAAGAGTAGTTTATCGAATACATTTATTACAAACTATAACATTATTTGAGGGTACTTTACTAAAAACTAAATTTTATTTAAAATATGTTTTGAACACGTCTTTATTATAGTTAACATATTGATGTGTTTATTGAGGGTAGTGTTTTAAAATACCACGATGCCATCAGTTTCTGTGACCCCTGCATTTATGAAAGACGTTGCATTTTCCAGTTTATGTACTAGTTATGTAAATAGTTTTTAAATTAGGAAGGTTTATTTAGATTAAATGTACCCGTATTTTCATGGAGGGAGAGTGGAAAGTCACTCTCAGTACACCCAACTGAGATTCGAACCCTGATCTTGCCGTCATCGGCAGTATGGTCTACTGAAAGAGTAGCACATTAGACCACACGCCCACCGAATGGGAGAGCTCATATAAATGACGCATTGCCAAGATTAAGCGAATGAAAACGAGGACATTCAAAGTAACAACGCTGAAGCGTACTTTAGGGGTAAGGAAATATATTAATGGAGTAAACATTATATACTTGTATATTAAACGGTTATATTAATTCTGGTCTACCAGCTTCAGTAGCTGATCTATCGATGGTGGGACTCTCGTGTTAGACTAGTTTGCTGAATATGGGTAAATCAGAGTTCTAAAACCAATCGTGTCTACTGAGGGTGGTTTTTCTTAAATGGTTTCCCACTTTCCTTCCAAACAAATTTGGGTAGATTACCTCTTAAATGCTTTCTTATTCATCCTTGACTCAATAGAATATTTATCATATGTAAGCGTGTAACCTGAACAGGTAATAAGACGCTGTGATTAAAAGAAAGTACTGTGTCACTAATATTTAATAAATACTATAGCTATCGTTGAATGTAAGCCAAGCTATGTTTTTAATAAAATTGAGTTATCACTATCAACAAAGTTAGCATATACTAGTTACTACTAAGATAATGTATATGCTCAAGTTCATACGAATCTGAATATATATATATATATATATAGTAGTCATTTCAAACACTGCCGTTTCCATACAGGATAGTCTTACTTAAAAATTCCCACAAAATTTCAACTGGACACTAATTATTATCATTTACCATCCATCACCTGTCCAATCCATCCAAAACTTCCAGGTAGGTGCAACAAAGACAGACGTGAAGTGAATCTATAAGAGTATCCATAATTACATAGATGCATACCCCCACACAAGTAGTTATGTTCCAGATCACTGTTGTAACTAGAAAACCGTCGCAATTCCAAGTACTACATTTTTTCACTTATCGTTTCAGGTACTGTACTGCAATCGTCCTATACGGACTTAACTGTCATAAATAACACATTTGTATATAAATAAAAGCTGTAGTCCTTACTTAAGAAAGGTTAAACCAAGAGTATGCAGTGCCATTTCCACTAAATTGGTAATACTAGCGGGAAACTAGTAACGGCCAGTCATTGCGCAACTCTTGGTGTAATCCCTTTTAATCGGGATCTGAAGATTTTAGAGATAAGAAATTCTTTTTCATAAATTTTTTGTAATATTTTGGGCTTAAAACTTAAGGAATTAGTGAACGCTACAAGGAGTAAATACTTTCTACAGTAGCGCAAAAACTTTTTTATGTGTGTCTTTTGTAGGCTCTGAAACATTTCTCGCTAAAGTATCATGTGATGGCATTTACCTGCTTTTTAAAGAAAACTTACAGTATAGGGAAAGAGTACTCAGTACGATGTCAGCTAAGAGTTCGCGTGAACGTTTACCCGCACTATCTGCGTGTTCTTACACGACTAAATACTATTGCCATTCTTGGCATTATAATTTTTCCAAAATCTTTATTTATATCAACAATATAGTGTCTGTAACGATTTTCCCTGTCTCTGGTTACTTTACACGAGCAATATGGCAGTGGTAGTGGTAATCAAAGTTCCCTAAGTCGTAGGGCATGCTCTCTCCCCTGAAGGGGCACGAGAGCAAATTCTAACACGTACTGACCAATTGGGCACACCGTGTTGTTTTTTGGTAATCAACATGATTCACTTACAGGTATCCGCTCTGTCACCACGATATTAGGGGATCAAGTTGGTGATCAAGTAAGCTCTAAAGTATATGATTCTGCGCAGCTTTCAGCATGCCCTCTACTCAAGATAATAAAGAGGCTGGATTAGTCTGGCATAACCAAGCAAGTGTTTTTACAGGTTCACTCATTCAGCGACGTCACTAGCCGATCTCGGAGCTCTAACCTCTACCAAAAGGAGCCTCAATAGAAAGAAAAGAGAAAAAAACCAGTCACAAAAATCAGAAATAATGTCATTAACCCAAGTTAAGAACAGATCCCAAAAGGATAAATGGTACGGAAAACAGCACGGACTTTCTCGCTCTATTGTTTAAAAAAGGAGAAATTTACTCAATACTTGTAATATATGTGAAACGAAATAATATATACTAGCAAACCCAAGTATAAATTGTACTATACTTACGTAAACCATTTTTGAGTCATGTTTTTAAATTTTATTTTTAAATAATATTAATGTCCTCATTTTTATGTTTGGACCAATACAAAAAGATCGAAATTGGGTCCACAAGGGTCAACACTTTGTATTAAAATTTCGAATTCCGGTTAACATTTTAACATTTTATTAGGTGTTGCACATCCTCAAGTCATAGCGTTTCTATTAAATTTCTCATTTATAAATTTTGACCAATAAAAATGTAAGTATTGACTCTTGAGCCTAAAATGAGAGCGATAGATCATTGCTGTACAAACATTTCTCCTTAGAGTTTAAAGGAAAAATAACGTAAGCTTTTTAAGAGACTTACTTATATTTAATTACTCTATGGTATGAGAGAATTATTGCGTTAAAACATAAGTAGTATCTCTGTATAACTAAAGCTCACAAAATTGTATAAACATATTTGCCAATATTTCACAAACTATTGGTTTTATAAAAATATAATTAAAATAAACAAATAAGTTCGGAGCATTGTGACAATAAAAAGAGTCGTAAGTTGGGATATGCTTGTACTTCAGACAACGCTATATTAGAAGCAAGTCTACTGCGTCTTATGCATTTAACTTGCACATACTCGGCTCAGTCGATATAAGTACGTATTCCCAACATAAGCGCACCATTTGACACGTGGACTAAGACGTTCAGAAGCTTACAATCGATAATGTCTATTAATCTATTTAATTTAAATCATCTGGTTTTACGAATTTGAATTGCATTATTGGGGTTGGGTTGAGGAAGTTATTTTTTTTTTCATTACCACATCTTACTATCTGCTAAGTTTATCCGAATATATGATAAATTATTCCTATGGAGTAGGGCTGAGGAAGGAATCATTTTACATATGATATACCCGTATTTGCGTATAAAGAGTGTGGGAAACCATTTAAGAAAAAACCTCAGTAGATATGACAGGGATTGGAACCCAAATCTCCTCTTCACTAGCAAGCATGAGGAAGATAGTAAGTATTAAGGAAAATGTACCTGTATTTACGTGGAAGTGCAGTAGGAAATCATTACATGAACATTTATCTCAGTACACCCGTGCGGGATTCTTGCTTTAAACTCTGTCACTGCCAAACGATACTAGAGGAGCTTTACATGTAGTCTGCATGCCCACCGATGTGGGTTGGAATCTCATCCGAGTGGAGTGGAAGTAATTTATTAATCTATTTTGCCCATTCCCTCTTTACACTAATGCGTGAGAACTTTGTCCAGGCGGTGACCTGGTGGTCTAGGGGTAAGGTGTCAGACTTCTATGCTGGCGGCCGGGGTTCGATCCCCGGTCCCGGCAAAGATTTATCTGATTACCAAACCCTTCCTTCACCTCTGACAAGACATATTGTGAATGTGAGGAATGCCAGGTCTCCACCGTGGTTCGGATTCCACGTTAAACTGTAGGTCCTCCATTTCATCTCACAATCACCCTACCATTACACAATAGCGTAAGTGCGTATAACCCGAACGGGTAGTAAGACGCGGTGCTAATAATAATAATAATAATAACTTTGTCCAAACTAACTTCCTCATCGTTACCCGTTAGGCTATGTCGTTAATATCCATTTTCATTTGGCGTAGAAATTCAGAGCCGCGGAAACAAACGGCTATCTGCAAGATTTTTTTTATTGTTTTGTAATTTTATTTTTGGAAACGGTTTGTTCAATAATAGAAGCATATGATTAAGTTATACTTTTTTTATACACACCTCCTCTATAATTTGAACAGTGATAATATATCGATAAAATGGTCATTTTTCAATAGAAAATTGCTGGCTTCATTACAAAAAATTCGAAAATATAACAATTAATAAACATCGATAGGTGCCGAGCTAACGAATATTAGCTCACACAATCATGTGAATTTTTAACCTCTCAAGAGATCGTATATGTTTCATGAACTACCCTAATTATTGGTCTCCCCTTGACCTAAATGTCTATGTGAGTGTGTTTCGAGGTCATCGCTTATAAGATTAATTTCGTCCAAATGCAGTAATCAACCATATCAAGAAACTGTAATGTTGGGGCTTCACTCGTTTCGTATTGCATCTTTCTCGCTGCTCTCATTGCGCATGCGCTAACCCCCACCTCGATGACCACTTTGGCCTGTGCTGTTACTGTAAGACGTTATTGGCTGACACCTGTTCTCCTCTTCCTATTTCCGTCTCAGTCTGGAAGTTTATTTAATATACCACTCGAGCAGAATAAGATATAGAACTTGTAATAATTTATCGACTGATCGGGTCTCTAACTGTACCTTCTCTACTGTAGCAGTTAATCTGAGTAAGCCCTGGCTGGAATGGAGTCCAGTGGAGTCAACGCAGGGGCTACCCGTAGGTAGCATCCAGCCTCACCTGGATTACCAACACCATCATAGTCTATCGCTTGTGCACTAGAAGTGTACCGCCTGCTCTACCACTGGGGCTACAATAACGCTGCGCTGTCACAGCTGACTTCTACGTTTGAGTTCCGTTTTGTACGGACTGTTTGCAAGCCAGACTGGCTAATTCCCGTCTACTTACGGTTTGTACTGTTGCTCGTCGAGGTGTGTATATTTTGCTATGTAATTCTAAAATTATAGTGATGATTAATTGGAAGGTTATTAAGCATCAGATCAACTCATTTGAGAGAATGAAGAGCTCGTTTCCTTCTAAGTCAATCCCCTGGTAAATTGATGAATATAATTAATGAACTAATTAGGCTGATATTACAAGAGTTGTCACAAGAGTCAACTGGGGCATGATAGCTCAATGAGCATATTTAGTTTCTTGCCGATATGTAATACTTGTGTTGTTTATTGTGCTAAGCGGCTTATTCGTATGAGTTTTAGTTATGTTAGAATTATGTTTATATATATACAGCCATCTATGGCTATGTGGCTAATTAACGTTAGATTGGTTGCTTGGCAATTTTGTTTGAATAGCCAAGAAGGTAACGTCTTGAGTCACTAGTGGGGAGTGCTAGATGTGATTTCATGACCTGATTAGGTCTCTTGGCCCTGGCTAAGTGTCTAGTCTTGTGTTATTATGGGATCCTGTATTTTACTTCTTATTATTGGCTCTGCCCTCGGACAGCCTTTATATTATTATTATTATTATTAGCACCGCGTCTTACTACCCTTTCGGGTTATACGCACTTACGCTAATGTGTAATGGTAGGGTGATTGTGAGATGAAATGAAGGATCTACAGTTTAACGTGGAATCCGAACCACGGTGGAGGCCTGGCATTCCTCACATTCACAAGATGTCTTGTCAGAGGTGAAGGAAGGGTTTGGTAATCAGATAAATCTTTGCCGGGACCGGGGATCAAACCCCGGCCGCCAGCATAGCCTTTATATCGTATTGCAAGTTTATTTGCAGCCGTATAGGCAGCCTCCTTATGTCGTACGTTCGTTGTACTTGGAATAGTTGGGTATACCTTTTTAGACAAGTTTTGTCCGTGAGTGTGGCTCCTATAGCTCTAGGCTGTATATATTTTGCCCTAACTGGGTCTAATTATCCCCGTATAAGAGGGACTAGGTTAGCGCCTCCTCACTGTGACTATGATGTTAACTCACTATTAGTTGCCATAGATAGAGCGTTTAATTGCTAAATTGATACATTCCTAAGTAGCGTGGCTTCTTAAGATCATGAGTGAGCACAAGCTGATGGGCTAATGGTAATAATCTTTGAGGTAAAGACATTAAATCTAGCGAGCTCTTTCTTGAAGTCAGTTTAAGGGATTTCTTAAAATATTTATATTAATTATTGACCCCCACCACTGTTCACTTTGTTGCAGTTTGCGAGTTGTTGGGATTATCTTCTCGGGAGCCTTTATTAGCCTGGATATTATTATTATTATTAGCACCGCGTCTTACTACCCGTTCAGGTTATACGCACTTACGCTAATGTGTAATGGTTGGGTGATTGTGAGATGAAATGGAGGACCTACAGTTTAACGTGGAATCCGAACCACGGTGGAGGCCTGGCATTCCCCACATTCACAAGATGTCTTGTCATAGGTGAAGGAAGGGTTTGGTAATCAGATAAATCTGTGCCGGGACCGAGGATTGAACCCCGGCC
>CABFOW010000005.1:495384-514852 GCA_902141385.1 Timema californicum | reverse complement strand
AAATATGAGTGACTATCGACATTTTTATGAGGAATAAATTAAATTTTCAAAAAAAAAAAAAAATCAAAATAAAATATAGCCTATGCTACTCACTGATAATGTAGCTTTATATTGGTGAAATAATTTTTTTTTAATTGGTCCCGTAGTTTTGGAGTTTATCCATTACAAACAAAAAAACAAATCTTTCTTCTGTATAATATTAGTGTAGATTTCTTTACCTACTTGTTGTGATACTACACTCTACAATCACATTATATTTCTTACAGAAGACAACGGAAACCAAATGAACTATCCTTAATGTCCCTTACTCTGTTATATGTCTCATTAATAAAACTCTGTATTATTTGTATTTCTTTCTTTATGTGTTTGTTATCTTCTCTAAACGTTTAGGGAGGGTACATATTCATTATCTTAGAATGGGTGTTGAAAATATTAACATAAAAATTTCACTCGTTCTCGAAAAAACTTCTTTTTCCAAATGTATAATTTCTCCGCAAGACCTGTCTGATAGCTAGCGTCATCTACGGTTTTCGTGATCCATCTGTTCTTGTTGGCGCGGAAGAATACTTTTGTCGGTAGTGAAGCAACGCCATACCTTTCACCCTCCCACCCACCAACCCACAAAATAGGTTTTAGACCTACACTCGACAGGGCAAAGGGCCTTAAACGTAATAGTTCTAAGAAGATAGAGAACAAAGTTATCTGTAATGATTTATTTAGTTTAAAACCTTGGTTACTAGAAGCCGAGAGAGTTATGACAGTTTATTGGGGCCTAAATAATGGACTTCTATTTGAAGCTAGAAATTTAGGTGGCTTATTCAAAGTAAAGGAAACGATTGTCTATAAAGTGAAATTTTTGTCTTTAATTTAATATAAATGGTGGTGAAGTCGAGCTGTTTATTTGTTACAATTCACTACAACTTGGGCACACATGATTTGGAATACACGTTTTTATTTTATAATTTATACTTAATTACCTCATTCATTTTATAAGAAATTGTTTTATGGGACAGTGAAGTTGAAATACTCATTTTAAAAAACACTGAAATACCTATAATTAAAGTGAAACAATTTTCTGATTTTTTTTTTAGTTACATCAATATAATTTATGAATAATTAAAGATTGCATTAAAATGACTATTTCTAGTAACCGAATGATGATGCACTATGAAATAATACGTCATAATTTTTTTTAAATTATATCATATGGAACATATTACTATATTATATTAATAAAATGAAATTACATGACAAAGGTATTATATAAACCTTTATATTATGATTATTATTATTACTAGCTCCGCGTCTTACTATACGTTCGGGTTATACGCACTTACGCTAATGTGTAATGGTAGGGTGATTGTGAGATGAAATGGAGGACCTACAGTTTAACGTGGAATCCGAACCACGGTGGAGGCCTGGCATTCCCCACATTCACAAGATGTCTTGTCAGAGGTGAAGGAAGGGTTTGGTAATCAGATAAACCTTATAAACATTTATACTTTTGGTTTTCATCTTTATATATCTACTATTTCTAACACACTTTAATATCTACTTCAATATATCGAATAAAAAAAATCCTAAATAATAATTTTAATGATTCCTTAAATGTAAATAATTTTTAAAAATTAATACACACTTAAATATATTTTTTATGTTAAATAGGTTTCCTTAATAATGAACGTACAACAACACGCCTCAGTTGCGTAGTTTGCAGACGCGCTGGTTTCGTGTTGAGCTAGACTGCTGAGGACGGGGAGATCGAGGCTCGAATCTTGGTCGGGTGAGCTAGAGGGGGTTTCCTAAATGGTTTTCCACTCTCTTTCTCCACGCAAACGTGGGTTAATTTCCTCTAAATTAAATCTTCCCAATTCCTAACCGATTAGCGTAACTAGTAGTTAAGCGTATAACCCGAACGGGCAGTAAGGCACGATGTTAAGAAAAAGTACAACACAGGTACAATATTTCACAAGCCAAAATAAAATCTCTAAACTGGCAATGAAAAAAGAACCTTTATAGCAATCCCATACATAAATATATTTATATATATAACTATTATAAATTTTAAATTATTATATCCACACAATAATTTGGACAGAAAAACACTGTACGTAAGCTCCTTTTGCCCTCCTTTTTTTAATGGAAACCCCACAGACTTTTTCAGCCAAAACCAACGCACAACTCAGAGTCTAGACCCTAATCCCAAAGGATTAATCGACAAACTAGCAGGTTGGTCCAAAGCTATTTCTCGTGCCACCTAGTTATTTTATTATGTTTGTTTTTCATTCTCCTGAAATCATAATTTTTTGGGAGGGTCCCTTTAAAAACAAACAACAAAAACACCTAACTACCCAAGGTGAAGCTTACCAAGACCACTCGAGAGCGCCATACTATATAATTTCTTGAAACCTGATATTATGATGAAGCATAGTTTCGCAATGGGTTGGGTGCAAGAGAGAGAGGAGGAATGATCAACAGAGAAAGGAGAAGAGAAAATGATAAAAAGAAGAGATAGACAGGTGAAAAGAAAGAATACTTAAGAGTAAAAATAGATAATGATTGAGATGGAAGATCAAGACGAGATTCCATGTAGTTACCACTGGGCTACAGAGTGTTTAGAAAATAGAGGCATTTATTTTTACCATCCAAACAAAAACCAGGAGGACGGTAATTGAAATGGGTCTGAATCGGATGAGATATAAAAAAATAAAATAGATACGGTTTTTGAAACAATACATTTCTTTTACTGAACCGTATAAGATCACTTTTGTTGATTTGAACATAACATTTTCTAAGTCGTTCATTCAGAAGAGTGTCTTGGAAATTTTAGAATAAGAAGTGTACAAAACTTAAATATTATTTTTAAGAGCCGTTGGCCAAATGTCTAGTGATACTTTATTTTTTATGTTAGATATGTGTAGACACATGTGAAACTTGATATGAAAATGATGGTTTGTATAACAATATCTGCTCGTGAAAGGCTGTTTGGAAAAATATACCATATTTGTTAAACACTGCTTCTAATATAACACTGCTATAAATTCCTATTATCTAATGCACAATTTCGATTATTAACGTGATCACATACACATATTAAGTTGTTACTTTTAGTGCCGTGTCTTACTACTTGTTCAGGCGAAACGCATGTGTACTAATTAGACCAGTGAGTTAGGGATGATAAAAGTTGAATTTAGAGGAATTGTAACAGCATTTGCGTGGAGGGAGACTGGAAAATCATTTTGAATAAACAAACCATCAGTACATCCGACCGGGACTCGAGCCCTGATCAACCTGTCATCGGCTGTCTTGTCTAACACGAGCGTGATGCCTTAGAACATGCGGCCACTGAAGTAGGTATTAAATTATTTTAATACACGTAATATTTCAAATGATTGTATTCTATGAATGCTGTAACGTTCTAACTAAAATATCGATTGGTCAGTGGAACTTTATTATATTTGAATGAGTGTACAAAGTTCCTGTTTTAACTCTACCGTTTGTAATTTATTCTATCTGGCAATCAGTTTGTTTACCGATTACTGCCAAACGTGAAAAATCAATTTTATCTAGATTTGCCAAGGAAATACATTTAACCTATACTAAAGGACGTATGCGTATTTTTGTTTACATCTATTGTAAGACTAACGTCTTAAATCAATTGAACAATAGTTTTTATTTGTGAATATAATAAATATACAGTACTGTTTGAATGTAGTATTAATTTGTTTTCTGTCTAACTATATCATTAAGAAAAATACTAATTTCAAATCCAAAGATAAGTTATTAAAGATGTTTTAAACTTTAAATCAATCGAATGTGGGGAATACCAGGCCTCCACCGTGGTTCGGATTCTACGTTCAATTGTAGGTCCTTCATTTCATCTCATAATCACCCTACCATTACATATTAGCGTAAGTGCGTATAACCCGAACGGGTAGTAAGACGCGGTGCTAATAATAATAATAATAATAATAATAATAATTTAAATCAATCATAAGATAAATGCTAAGACTGTAGTAGCGAAGAGGATATTGAAGGAAGCCAGGTCTACTGTTTACAGAACTACTTCTTTGTAAAAATGAAAGTAAAAGTTTTTTTATCGTAATTCTTTATTACACTTAGAACACTAATTTTCAAATAATACATAAAGTATTGACAATAGTTAAATGTTTAAATAACTATGTAAACGTGGAAAAGGTATGTAAAAAATTTTATCTGCATTAAAGAAATTGTTAAATATATTTAATCATATGAAAATTAACTGTATTTGCAAAACATCTTCATAGTACTAGGTAAACTTGAAATATATATAAAAATATATGTTTAAAAAATACTTATTACCATCTTATATTATATGACAATTGATTTTACTTACTAAATAAACTTCTTCATAAAGAATGGACTTTTTTTTATTATGTGTGATGAACGTCTGTAGACATTTACCAGTCACAAATATATATGGCTTTCATCACCCTTAAGGCAGATATCCCCAATATGTTACAATATGCTCCTAACCCCTCCCCTTAAATTTTATAAATCTCGTTATCAAAACAGAGATTTATTATACAATCGCAAAATATTTTGTTCTAAATTTCACCGTATTTTAAAAAAAAAATTACTATAGGTACTAAGGTGCACTTTTTGAACCAAATGATTATATTAGCACTTGAGAATTTTTTATGGGTTAGAGTGAAAGAGCCGACCAATTTTGCTGGTAAAGATATTTTTACATACTTCGGTGACCTGGCGGTCTAGGGGTAAGGTTTCAGACTTCTGTACTGGCGGCCGGGGTTCAATTCTCGGTCCCGGCACAGATTTATCTGATTACCAAACTCTTCCTTCACCTCTGACAAGTCATCTTGTAAATTTGGGTGAATGCCAGGCCTCCACCGTGGTTCGGATTCCACGTTAAACTGTAGGTCTTCCATTTCATCTCACAATCACCCTACCATTACTCATTAGCGTAAGTGCGTATAATCCGAACGGGTAGTAAGACGCAGTGCTAATAATAATAATAATAATAATAATAATTTACATACTTCAAAGGGTTCTCTTACCTGCCACAAATTAGATGGAACCGGCAGCCCAACTTCCCCTCCAGAAGAAGTTGTGTTACGGATTTTTATCGCTCAAGGAAAGCCCGTCAAACCCGGCTGGAATTGAACCCACTATTATTGGGTCTTGAAGCGAGCATTTTGCCCCAAGACTAATGAGCTTGACTACAGATTTGTACACATTTAGAACGGAAAGAATACGGTAAAATATAAACTGAAGGGTTCCTGGGGCTTTCTTCTGAGTATACCAAATTTGAATGAAGTTCATCATTTAGGTAGAAGTTAATTAATTAAATTAATAATTTATTAGTGGGGCCACAAAAGGGGACTTCCTTTGCGAAATATATTTGTGGTTAATAATTACAGATAAATTAGCATTTATGTTAATATATTTGTTAAATTTTATTCATATATGGCTAGCAACACAAAGATGGAAGCGTTCGCTTTTTATTTTATCATAGTCAAACGAATTTATATTTTAGAAACTACAAAATTTAGAACACATCTGTTATTATTTGTTTTAAACTTATCAGTCAATAATTAGAATTTGACCTCGTTGTTCTTGGAGTAAAATGCTCGCCTCAGGACACGGTGTTCATGGGTTCAAACCCAGCCGGGTTCGACAAATTTTTCTTGAGAAATAAAAATACGTATCACGACTTCCTTTGGAGAGTAAGTAAAGCCGTCGGTCCCATGTCAATTGTGGCACATAGAGTTGTTATGTCAAAATCCCTTAGCCGGAAAAAATTGGTTGGCTCTTTCACTCGCCTCGCACTCATAGAAAATTATCGTGTGATGATATAATCAGTCGGTGCAGAAAGTGAACGTTTAATACCTCAAATAAATAAGAAGAATTAAAATATCAGAACTAGAACTGTATCCACGTTCTAGCGGGCGCACTTGAATTGCGGAATAAAATATACCTGTCAGCCGGTCCACACAAATTGCAGAACAACCTGTAGTACCATTCAACTCCTAACCACTAACCTAACCTAACCTCCATGTTCCATTTTGAACAAAGTCATTATGAATTTACTTTTTACACCGCAGTTCATATAAGGTATTACCGAGCTCGGATGAGCTTCTCCGCAATTCGTGTGCACCAGTTCTAGCACCCCTGTTGAGGACAAGCTCGTCCCCTACCCCCCCTCACAAACCATACCATGGCTGCATCACACAATTGCGGAACTGCTGATAAGGCAACTCAGGAAACTATTATTATTATTATTATTATTATTAGCACCGCGTCTTACTACCCGTTCGGGTTGTACGCACTTACGCTAATGTCTAATGGTAGGGTGATTGTGAGATGAAATGGAGGACCTACAGTTTAACGTGGAATCCGAACCACGGTGGAGGCCTGGCATTCCCCACATTCACAAGATGTCTTGTCAGAGGTGAAGGAAGGGTTTGGTAATCAGATAAATCTATACCGGGACCGAGGATTGAACCCCGGCCGCCAGCACAGAAGTTTGACACCTTACCCCTAGACCGCCAGGTCACCTACCTCAAGAAACTAGTGTTGCACTTTATTTTTATTCAACACCCCTTGAGGTGCAAAGCCCTCTTCTGCCAAGCCTGCTTGATCACTCAACAATCGGTAAATACTTAATAATGGACTAACGCAGCAAAGAACCAACCATATTGAGGGTACTACACTAGATAAATTCGGAGAATACCGTTCAAAAATATACAAACATATTATATTGTCAAATGATTTATTTAAAAATTAAAGTGCGATATAGCTGAGTTAAAGGAGTCAATAAATATATATTTAAAATTCAAGGGTTGAATTTCAAGCTGGAGATTAAAATGTATACACTAGAGAAAAGTTCGTAGCCTGTTAGTTCAGTGGTAAATTAACGTCTTTGGTTTGGTCGTCATGTATGGCCAAGTGTTAGGTCAGTTATAGCTTATAAATCTCCAATGTCAAACATAATGTTAATAAAGCGTCGTAATTAAAATGACCAATATATAGGGGGCCTACGTCATTTTATGTATCGTTGGTTTGTCATTTGGTTCACGTGATAATCAACGTAATATTAGAAGATACAAAACTATTTATGTTCATATGTATAATACAGTCTCACTATGTAATTTTTTTAAGTGGAAGATTTGTAGACTCCTGAGCCTGGATTATATTTATATTTATTATATAAATATGTATGTATCAATATATATGTATATATTAATATAAATATATATGTATATATTAATATAAATATATATGTATATATTAATATAAATATATATGTATATATTAATATAAATATATCTATGTACATACATATAAATACATAAGTATACATGTATATACGTATGCTTTCATATATGTGTATATAATACACATATAAATATTATATATATATGCAAAGTCTATATCACCAGGTGGTGTGCAAATCAGGCATGGTATAAGAGATTCAGAGTGCGCTACATGATTTAATTAATAGCTCTGGTTTTCTTAAGCGGAAGCAATCATTTTAACAAAAGTAGGATTAATACCAACACTAATAAATTTGTCAAGAAGGTACTCTATTAGGATAATAGAGGTATAATTGTGTAGAGTTATTGTCTGTCACCTTAGATAAGTTGGTAGCGAGCCAGTCTTCTGAACTAAAGATTCAGGGTTCGATTACCGGCATGCTCAATAGATTTATCATTGATGAAATTGGAATTACCCCGTCACAGTGAGGAATTAACGGCTGGGTGCAAGATGTTGTGTCTGTTTTT
This sequence comes from Timema californicum, assembly GCA_902141385.1. Taxonomy (NCBI): domain Eukaryota; kingdom Metazoa; phylum Arthropoda; class Insecta; order Phasmatodea; family Timematidae; genus Timema; species Timema californicum. The sequence continues at coordinate 507,068 of CABFOW010000005.1, read as the reverse complement.
GATTTAATTTATAAAATATTCGAATGATTCATTACGATTCAAGATTTCTTCAGTAATCTAGCTATATTATGTATTCGTAGCTAAATATTTAAAAAAAAAATGCATTGGTGGGCGCACTGATTAAGTACCAGGTCAATTTATTCTAGTTTGCTGGTGACGGAAGGTATGGAGTCGAACTTTGGCTCGGTTTATTCTGAGGGTATATTTTACTAAATCATTTCCATCCCTCCTTCCACACAAAAGCGAGTTAATTTTCACTAGTTTCTATATTTCTCATCATTACTCCTGCGTTATTAAAATACATATAGCTAAAACGGGTAGTAACAGTAGTTGGGAGAACTACAGTAGTCCCGTGGCTTCTTTGGTGCAGACTGACAGCTCACAGCTGACTTATGACAGTCAACATTTAGGTATATACCTAATTTTTTACTGTCAGAAGCTACAGCTGCTAAACACATGTTTTTACAGATCATATGGTTAGGCGTAGGGATACATAATTTGGTCTGATAACTTTTCAAAGCCATCAGCTCTCAGCTGTGAGCTGTCAGTCAGCACCAAAGAAGTCGTGAGGCTACTATATATATAGGCCTATGGGTTTGAAACGCGGTATATTACCTTACATGACGAAAAAAATTTTAGCGTGTTTGAGAACAAGGTGCTTAGGAAGATATTGGGTCCAAAAAGGTGTGAGGTTACTAGAGAGTGAAGGAGTTACGTAATGATGAATTACATACCCTGTACCCATCGCTAGCCATTGTTAGAAAAATCAAGTCTCGTAGATTATGGTAGGCAGGACATGCATCTTAAATGGGAGAATCTATAAACTGGTTCAGGGTACTGACTGGCTAACCCAATGGGAAGAGACCATTGGGAATATCTGGACGCAAATGGGAGGATAACATTAGAATCGACCTGAAAGAGAAAGGGTGTAGTGAGGTGGACTGGAAAGAACTAGCTAAAGATAGGGATAGAGTGAAATGAGGTGGACTGGATACAACTAGCTAAAGATAGTGATAGGGTGTAATGAGGTGGGTTGGATAAAACTAGCTAAAGATAGGGATATAATAGCATGAGGTGGACTGGATAGAACTAGGTAAAGATAGGAATAAGTGGTGTACATTTGTAAGTACGGCGATGAACTTTCGAGTTCCTAATGTCATAAAGTATGTATAGGCCTACTGATAAACTAGAACTACTAAGATCTTTTATTTATGAGAAAACTTCCAAGATTCGTTTTTGTTTAGTTAGGTAGTCCAACTTTCCTATACTTTGTTCTATGCTAAGGGGATATTGTGTGGATGTAGTATGTATGGTAATCGAGATAATAGGTGTGGTAGAAGCTGGCCCGGCATCTATCCATCCTAACAGGCAATTGAATTGTCTTAGGCCGACCCACGTCTTTTGTGATAAAAAAAATACCAACTCCAATCTCTCTCTCTATATATATAAAGAAAAATCCTGACTCACTGACTGACTCATCAATGCGCAGCCCAAACCCTTGGACCTAGAAAGCTGAAATTTTGCAAAGAGGTTCCTTTTTAGATGTAAACAAGGAAAGAGGCCGGATTTTTTTTTTAAATTCTTACGGGATAGGGAATAAAGAGGATTTATATTTTCACTTTAAAGTTGCCTTATTTCCGTAACTATAATTATTAGAGACCTCAAATTTGGCATGTAAGTAGGTAATTATAATCACTAATAACTATTTTGCAGGATTTTCCGAAATTTACACGGGATAGGGAATAAAGAGGATTTATATTCTCGTCCTAAATTTGCCTTATTTCTTATTAGATCAACGCCCAGCCCAAACCCTTGGACCTGGAAAGCTGAAATTTAGCACAGAGGTTCCCTTTATCATGTAGACAAAGAATAAGGCCAGAATTTTTTTAATAACAACCTAAGTAATTTTACCCTCAGTTTCCGGATTTTACAATAGGTGGTGCGCGAGTCATTTAAAAAAAAAGAGTGAAAACGCGAACGAAGTCGCGAGCAACAGCTAGTTAAATATAAAATCACGGCTAACAAAACGTACGTAGCTGTTGAGTCATGCCAATAAAGAAATATATTAGTTTTAAATATAGATTACAAACTTTGTTGAAATTTTTTTTTTAAATACCTCAACGTATCATTTGATTAATTAAAAATTTTAGAATAACACTTTTTTAGTTGAATATCTCAGGTTGAAACAATGTGGAACTATGTTATACAATTATGTTCTCCAACTATAATTGGCCATATTTAACTTAAACAGGTATTTTTAAAGAAGTCATATTTTAAGTGTGAGTTGACCTATATAATAATACAATTGTTACGGTAAATACAAATTAGAATTATATCCTTTATTTTATCAGGCAAAATGAAATATTGATATTCTATTTATAAATAAAATAGACTGTAATTTTATCCACGTGTAATATGAATAGCTTATGTAACATATATGGGCTCATTTTGTTATCAACACGAAAATGGATGAAATAATCATTTATATTTCAAATTACATGAGCAATAGCATTTACCAAGATAGTATCTATTAAATAGTGTGTTAAAGAGGTCATAATTCGTTACTTAACATGACCATTCAATATGTCAAACAGTTTATTGTATTCAATTAATCCACCTATAACTATCCTAATAACTAGACTCAATTTAACTAATATCTGTTTCCGCTTATACTTATCAACGCTATCTGCAAATCTTCAACCATAATCATTCCATTCATTTTCATATTTAAAAATTGTATGTTAGTAATGTAATGACATTTCTTGACAGTATATTCCTGTACAAGGATTGTACTCATTTTGTTTTTATGGTTGAATTAGACATCCTCAACCACACTACAGTTGAGATCGTGATATAAACCTAAATTATAAATTTGTGTGGTCTCTAGTCTCGTTTATAACTTTACACTCAACACGTTCTTCATTGACTCCATTCTCTTTCTATCTTGCTGTTTCACTTTAACTTTCCTTCCTTCTGNCCCCCCCCCCCCCTACTCAAATTGTTAACCATTACTACAGTTTTTTTTATTCATAATATAATATTAGCTAAATCACAGGTTTCATCTCGCGAGTTGATTTAAAAGTTAAAGCTTACTAAGTGCAACCACCTTAATCACTGCCCTGGAGAAACCAGTGAAAAAGGAAGGTGGGGGTTAGGGGAAAGGGGGCGAGGAGGGGAGGTCAACTCCTTCACAAAACCAACATTACCTAGTTCTAGACTCCAGAGTTTGAATGGATTTAGAGGTTTGGTTCTGGTTTACTACTGTTATTTGTTGGTTTGGTAGATAGAGGAAAGTAGAAAACTGAGGGCTCTAAGACAGCTAAACTACAACACTTCCAGACCTACAAATTATAACTTTTAATTTAATCTGAACTTTTTCTTTCAGCACTTATTTAGATTATAATTCTTATCATGGAAAGATTTATTTATCTTAAGGTATATTTTCCTTATTAATTTAATTTTATTACGTATAGTATTTTGAGCTAATATATTTTATTAAAACAATTTAAACCATTATTTAAATATGTTTACCTGAATCCGTGGGCCTGTGGACTAAATTTTAGGATCATTTGGCATGGTTTGATACTGGTTTGAGGACATAAGAGGTTGAATCCTGGCATATGGCGTTTTACTTAATGGTTTTCCACTCTCTTCTCGCGTAATTGCTGATTCATTTCAACTATACTAAACATTCCTGATTCCTATCCTACCACCGAAAAATGTATGTAACATATCACAATTGGGTAGCAAAATGCTGTGAAAAAAAGAAACGCAAACAAAAAATTATTTTTTAGCATGCTAGACATTTAAACCATGATGAACTCAACCAAATACGTATTTGCAAACAACTTACTTGAAGTTTTGGAACTAAAATGCTTACGTGGTTTCTAATCTAGAAACAGATTTTTAGTATGGGCACTGGTGAACTAAATAAACTCGTTAAGGAGAAATGATTTGAACGAACCTAATCAGATATGAAAAATACCTAGATGAAAGTCTACCGTCAGTGAACCTGTTGGAATTGAACCTCATCCCTCTTAGTTAGAGAAATTAGAGTAGCCTATACCACTATACCAGCTAATATTTTTAATTTTTATTAAATGTAATCCATGACTTAAGATTTTTTAACACCACTTCTTACTAACCGTTTGGGTTACACGTCTACGTACCAATTAAGCTAATGGTTTTAGGGACTAGGAAGGCCTATAGCTAAAAAAGTGTACCCGCATTTGCATGGAGAATCATTTTAGAAGCACCCCCTTCAATACACCTGACAAAGATTCGAGCCTCGATCTCTTCGTCATCAGCAGTCTGGTTTACGAGAGTAGCACCTTAGACCATGTGGCCACCGAAGAGGGTGTGACTTAAATTTACACTCTATTAATTTATATACAAACCCATCATGGTGGTCACATGGTCTAAGGCGTCACTATTGCAACAGTTTGTATCTGCTATTATGGGAATATCAGGTTTCAAATTCCGTTCGGTTGTATTGAGTGTGGTTTCTCCTCAATGGATTTCCACTCTCTCTCTCTCTCTGCACAAATGCGGATACATTTTCTATAAATTAACCCTTCAATATATACTCTATTTTTGTGATTATGTGGATAACCCAAACGGGTAGAAAGATACAGTAACACGCTTCGATGAAGGCATTGTCTAAGGCACCACTTTTGCAATATACTAGACTGCCGATGACGGAGAGATCGGGGTTCGATACCGGTTGGGTGTACTGAGGGTGGTTTTCCTCAATTGTTTCCCCACTCTCTCCACGCAAATGGGGGTACTCTTAATATTAATTAAACATTCCTCATCCTTAACCCATTAACTTAATTAGTACATAATCATATATAGCCTAATGGGTAGTAAGGTGTGATGCTAAAAAAATCCAGTGCACAAAAATAGATAGTAATAATAGTTTTATACATTTTGAAAGATAATCATCAAAGTTGTACGAAATAGATTTATGAGAACTGCTCTATTTTGCTGAATAACTTAAACCTTAGGCAATTGCTTCGTTATTTAACTTCAGTTCGTAAGAAAAAAAAAATAGCAACACCTTACCACGGTCTCTAAAGTAATATCTTCTTATAGATAATAGAAAGGTATCTAATCACATTGTTTATGATAGGTAATATTTACACCCACTCGCAATAACGTGGAATTGACATGAACTCAAAGGCAAATCATATTATCGTTTGAAATTGTCCACGTCTGACTCACAATGGACTCTGGGGTGCATCCCATTAAACACGGACCATTAAACTGAGAGAACTGGCTGGAAATTATTATCAAGTGAACTCTCGAGTCTCAGCGTGGAGTCGTACACGATGTTTGAATGCGCACGCACATTATCGCACTAGTGCTAGCTAGGGAGCACATTCTGTGTAGGATAGATGACGCTGTGGTCTACCACAAACTTTGTACTGGCTAGGGAACTCTTTATGTGCTGGCTAGGGTGGTTTTTTTTTGTGCGATAGAGCATACCAAGACTGATAATGATGGGGAGATCAGGGTTTGAATCGAGGTCAGATATTGAGATTTTTTTCCCCTAAAATTGTTTTCTACTCTTACTCAATGTAAATGTGGATACAACTAATCAAAATATAACCTTGCTCATCCCTAGCACATACGAGTACATATGCACATATGTATTGAACAGGAATGGGTAGGTAGTGAGATTCACTGACAAAAAAATATTAGAAGATATTTAAAGAAATATTGAAAAATAAAACATTAGTGTTGAAAAGTACATTGAATAATATATTTGAGAAGCACATACACACCAAAAGAGCGTGTGATAAAAGGTAATTTTATTAATATAACAGTGGAAAAATAGGCCTAGTGTGTATATATTATTATTATTATTATTATTATTATTATTATTAGCACCGCGTCTTACTACCCGTTCGGGTTATACGCACTTACGCTAATGTGTAATGTTAGGGTGATTGTGAGATGAAATGGAGGACCTACAGTTTAACTTGGAATCCGAACCACGGGGGAGGCCTGGCATTCCCCACATTCACAAGATGTCTTGTCAGAGGTGAAGGAACGGTTTGGTAATCAGATAAATCTGTGCCGGGACCGAGGATTGAACCCCGGACCCCAGCACAGAAGTCTGACACCTTACCCCTAGACCGCCAGGTCATCTTAGTGTGTATATAAAAGCGTATTAAGCACAAATAACAACTCCTACGAACACATGAAAGTAGATTTAGTAACTTTTTTAAATGCTGGTTAGATTCTTTAGTTGTTAAGAGGAAAATGCTTTTGTGACTTGCTATTTTTAAAATGCTTTGTCTATTTATTTATTTTTTTACTTGATTGCGGTATTGGCTGTTTGGTGGCTTGGCGAAGTTGACTTAGCTTACTTTGTGTTGAAGAACAAGTTCATTTGGAAGGGAAAGTGGTTATAAAGACAAAGTCTTTTAAACATAATATCCATTTTTTAATTATTAATTTAAGGACTATATCCCTTCCTTTGAATTGTTATAGTTATTGTAACGCCCATTATATTAGTACATTCGTAATATTAACAATATGTTTATTAATACCTTAATCTAAGAGGTGAACAAAAAAGGTATTTTAAGGTTTGCCGCTTTTATATTTGGTAGTGAATGGGGCAAGCCATTCATAGGTGTGTATAATCAACAGCAATGAACCTGAACTGTCTTCGAACCCCTTTTATCCTTGTAGACAACATATTTTTTTTAATGTGAATATATATTTATAGCTCCGACCACTCTGGTAGGTATAAAGTTGTGTCGGTTAAATGTTGTTGTTTTTATTAAAATATAACGTTCACCTCCGATATTTTACAAGTGACAATGACATAAAAGGGTCCTGTGAAGATATATATATATATATATATATATTTTAATGATCTGAAAAGTTTTACAAGCTTAAACATGCAAAATAAATATATAACCTTGAAGCTTAAAAAAGTAATAAATGCAACAACAACAAACTCTGCAGAAAACGTAAGAAACAAACAGCTAATACATAAGTTTTCTTTTTAGAAACATCGAAAACTTTGCTGAAGTAGAAAAGAATAAAAAGTGTAAACCACAAAGTATCTGTTAAGATACCAAATTAAGGCACTTAGAGATACATTTTTTTAAACATTTTTCTTTAAGCTTTTTCTTTTTTTACTGCGCGTTTGTTGCATTATTTATTTTGCTGTTTTTTTTATCGACTCTAGGTTTAAAGATATTTTGGCAGATTTCTTTGTAAGTATATACATAGTATGACCTATGTAAGTGTTGTTAAACTTTAAAATAAAACTACAAATAATTTGACTACACCTCAACTACAGAAGGAGTGAAGATAAGTGACAGCTAATGATACCAGATCTACTCGCATGTCCATTTACCAAACTACGTAACCTGCAAGACCGTATGTTGATTTGATGTTTCTTTTGACAGTAAAAACTTTCAAAACAAACAATTTGTTTCTAATTATGTATTTATTCTCACCATTTCTACATCTTCTACTAGCTGTCAGCTACCAACACTCAGATGGCGAATGGACTACCTATTCAGGTAGCTATAGTAGCCCCATGGCTTATTTGGTGCTGACTGACAGCTCACAGCTGACTTCTGACAGTCAACATTTAGGTATATACCTAAATTTTGACCATCAGAAGTGATATATGCTAAACACATGTTTTTGCAGATCATATGGTTCGGCGTAGAAATACATAATTTGGTCTGGTAACTTTTCAAAGCATTTAGCTGTCAGCTGTGAGCTGTCAGTCAGCACCAAAGAAGTCATGGGGTTACTGTAAAGAGCCAAGACACATAGAAAATGGAGACTTGGTATTAAACAACACACTTTGGAAAGCCTTAGATTTTGTTATCACACATATTGTGCTTGAAGTATTAAACTCCTTGATTGTTGGTGCGGAAGGATACCAAATGAAAAACCCTAACGAAACGATCTTAAACTTTGTATAATAATTTAGATAAACTATTTGATGTGCACCTAGTTTTTTTTTTTGCTTTTATCCTACTAATTATATAAAAATTAAATGATGTCCTTCTCTTTGTTTGTTTGTTTGTTGCCTTATCACGCTCAAACAACTGTTTACGTTTATTAGACATGGGAAATTATAAAACTTCATCGATGTAGTGGGATTACTCGAAATACCCCGAAAAATCTGAAATATTTGATATTTTTAAGTGGAGGTTGATGAAATGAAGGCTTTCTAAATTTCCAAAAAATATGTAAAAAATTCTTCTCTTCGTGGTATATGATTTAAATTTGTCAGGTGGTAGGTATAAGAGTAACGCCATAGAGTTTGTTTGTCTGTAATGAGCATTGTCTATCTACCGTATGCAGAGGTCTGAAATTTAAAAAAATTACTATCCCCTGTGCATGAACATGTGCACCTCTAAGCATTAATTCTAAAATTTGGATTATATATTTTAAATAATTACAATAAAAAAATTTCTCCCAGGTAATGTCGAGTACTTCAGCTAATTTCGTGTAAAATGACAGTAATTGTACCTGCTTGGGTGACTAAATAATCTAAGGCGCTGCTCTATTGTTAGATTGGCCTGCTGAAGACGGGGGTTAGGGGTTCCAATCTCGATCAGGTGTACTGAGAGTGGATTTTCCTTTGGTATTTTCCCACCCCTCTTCCGCGCGAATGCGGATAAAAGCTTACTGCTAAAAAAATGTGTTTGTTTTTTTCTAAAAGGTGCTCAAATATATATATGGCTGTAGTACGGAAAGCAAGGTATAGATATAATTTATAGAAAATATAATTTCATTATCAAAGAGAGTGTGGGAAACCATTTATGAAGAAACCTTCAGTACATCAAGTCAGGACTCATCTCAGCCTTAGAAAAATACTAGATAACCTGACATTTGGTCTGCGTGCCCACCGATGCGGGTATTATTTATTGTTGAGCACGTTAGTATATTCAGAGAGAGAGAGAGGCTGGCGGGTGTGAGTTTGGTTTTATCGGGTTATTGTTGAGACGTTTTGAAGCAAATAAAGCGTTAAGCAGCAAGACAAAGCTCCTTGAACCCATCCGACTGGAAGTTTTGGTGGGAGGAGAAGGGAATAACATGGGCAAAAAAAAAAAAAATCAAGAGAGAGAGAGAGTGTGAAGAAGAAAGAATGATGTGATCAACGTGAATATAAATATTTAAAAAAAATGTAGTATATTAATATTTAAATAAACTTGATTTACTCACGAATGAACATTTTAATCCTCTGTATCAAAGTCTAAATATATTTTTTTTGTCAAAATTAATAATAATGTAATATATTATTAGTGTTTTTCTTTAAGTTTTAGTAATATCTATTTAAATTAACTACTCCAGATCTCATGACCCGACGTATGAATACGTGAAAGTAGTTCTAGTATCTTTTTATCTAGCAGTCACATAACTTTTAACCACAGAAGAAAATGACATAATAGAGGCCTTACTCATGTTTCATTATTTTTATTTATATTTTCAATGCACTAAGCGATCTTTAACTTATTTATTACCATTTTTTTAAAACCATATTTACTCTCTAACAGCAAATCTCGGTTTCAAAATAAAGTTTTAATATAAAATCTGTTAACACTTCACGCCAAAGATAGCGACGAGTATATTTCACTTAATAATACATATTATTTTTCAGACTTATAGCTCTAAATATGTTTAGGCTAGTTAAATACTTCTATGCACCGTATATAATCTATTTATTTATTTATGGGCTCTACCGTTACATGTGGGACCCATTTCAGGATGGACAGGAGACACAAAACAATCAAGCAGATTATTATAGGGATATGTCCTATTTGACCCTGTTTTCAAGTTACATTCATGTTTGTACTCCAGTAATATGGAGCTTTTTACCTTTCATCTATTACTTTTTCCAGCTTGTGGTCTGTGTAATTTTTTTATTCAAGCCATATATTTTCCACTACCGGTTTTCTAGGCCATTCTTAGCTTCATATATCTTACAATTTAACTTAAGACTAGGACAGGCGGTTAATTTATGTATATATATTAAAGGGTAAACTTATATTTTCATCAATTATACATTTTTCAGCCATGCTGGGAGTTGAGCCCAGGGCCTTTAGCTCAGTAGGCAGACACGCTACCAACTGAGCTAAGGTGTCGGACTGGTGCTGATTAACATGATAAGAAGTCCTTAAAATGGTCACCTTAAGTCCGAATGCAAGCATTGCAATGCAATGTATTTTTTTTTAAAGAGTGCAACATTCTATGACACGGTAACTCAAGCTAGCATTCTGGCTTAAGATGGCCATTTTAAGCCCTTCTTTAGAGCCACATTGGCGGATCACAAGCATGACGATAACACTAAAACAAGATCAAATGGGACGCATGATTATATGCACCTTATAAATTGTTTTTATGTCTCCTATTCACCATTGAAGTGGGTCCCATAAGTTAGGTACATCCTGTATATCGCCATATTTCATAGATATAATTTATTGAAACATAAAGATTAAAATAACATGACTTAAAGGTGTAATAACCTCTTAAGCTCTTAACAGTGAGTTTAGAATATCCTTAATCCTTTAAAAATAAATAAAACACTGTTTATTTGACATAATATATAATTCCCGAAAAAAAATATATATAAATAAATTGTTGATCTGTTAAAGAGTGAATTCTCTATGGCTGCTGTCCAAAGTTAAACTTAAAGACTCACGTTTAAGTTTTTTTTTACTGTTACGAGTAAAACATAAGCTATGAATTACTTCATCCAAAGAGTAAGGAGATCGTAAGGCTTCTTAGAGGAAATTTACCCTCAATAACGTAGCATAAATAGAAAAAAATCACAGTTCGATTCTTGTGTGGAGTATAAATACCTTTGTAAATGCACCCAACCGGGAATTCTAACCCTGCCTACGAGATAAGGGTGACAAAATGCAACGCTAATAAGATTCATAGGATCACTGCGGGTTTAAGGCAACTTAATTTTAAAAACTGTACTAATAAACACCCGCAACCATAGGCACGTGTTCTAATTTGATCTCATTTAGTCTGGCTAGCTTGTGACTGGAAGGTCAGGATTCAGATCCCCTCCTGGTATACTTAGAATGGTCTATACTAAACGATTTTCCCCTCCCCCTCTAATCATGTGGGTAAATTTTCTTTAAATTGTAACTTTTTCCTTCACACCTAATTAGTATAGTTAAATTGAGATAGCTCATATGGTTAGTAAGATTCCTACCAAATGCATAAAGAGTATTAGTTTTTGGATTATATATACTTTGATGACTTAAAAGAGTATATTATTATTTAGGATGGTAAATATATATATATATAAGCTGAATTTTCCTAATAATAATATTTCAAGCATATTGTGTGATTGAAAAATCACCAATACAAACTTCAACTTCGTAAAATAATTTTGTCAAAACATTTCATAATTTTAATATATATTATTATTATTAGCACTGCGTCTTACTACCCGTTCGGGTTATACGCACTTACGCTAATGTGTAATGTTAGGGTGATTGTGAGATGAAATGAAGGACCTACAGTTTAACGTGGAATCCGAACCACGGTGGAGGCCTGGCATTCCCCACATTCACAAGATGTCTTGTCAGAGGTGAAGGAAGGGTTTGATAATCAGATAAATCTGTGCCGGGACCGAGGATTGAACCCCGGCCGCCAGCATAGAAGTCTGACACCTTACCCCTAGA
>CABFOW010000005.1:464993-495191 GCA_902141385.1 Timema californicum | reverse complement strand
TATATATTTATTTATTTATTTGACTTATGTTTTTAGAATTAAAGAATACCTATTTACTTTATAAAATAAAATAAACTTTTTTTTTAAAAAAAAGCAAGCAATATTTATATTCCACTTTATTATTTTTTGTGCGATCAAGCCCAATCCAATGAAACGCACGGATCAATTTTCCTCAATATGTTATTATTCTGTCAGATGCTCTTCACCTACAGTTATTCAAAAGGCCAATTTGTTCAAGGTCTTCCTTAATCCCATCCATTTGCCTCTCTTTTTGGATCTGACGAGTAGTCATCTGGTTGCGCGGATAAAGTTTGAGACCTTCCTCATCCACCAGTCACTGTTCATCCTTGCAACTTCTTCTGCACTTCACTATACCCACGTTGTCCGGCTCATTATATAATACCGTACTGCTCATAAAATTAAGTCTTATATATATATATATATATATATGTACTACGGATAAAGACCAAACTTGGATAAGGTCAATATTATCCAGATAATGTTGACTTTATCCAAAATACGTGAATAATGTTAATTGAGAGGTGTTTGAATTAAGTGTTTTTGAAATTTATTTGGATAATAATGACATTACCAACCCTCATTTGAATAATGTCAAATCTTAGGGTTGAGGTTATGTTAGGTTAGTATAGATGAGTTTAAGCTAGGTTTGGTAAGTTTAAACTAGTTTAGGCTAGGTTAGCAGAAAATAAAGCATCAAAATAAAGCATTTTGAATGTTTGTTCCCTTCCACCATCAAATTCCAAGTCCTAGATCGAAATAATAATCCAAAATATAATCCGTAATGAAATATGCTTAGTTTACAATTAATAGTATTCAATGTTATCTAAGTCTTGCTGCCTAATGTCGAGATAATCCGGATGGTCTCCACAATGGGATAAATTATGTTCTATTTCTGACTTAATTTACTGGACTTGGAAAATGTTGAACCTTCCAGTTAGTCTCGACACCATTCAGATTTCGCATGCTACCCGTAACATATATATCGGCAGTATAAAAAGTTATACGTACTACTAGCAGTGGGATTCATCATCAACCTTTTTTTTTCATACTCTACACAAAAGTTATAATAAAGACTAAATAAAGGATTAGATATAATAAAGTATTTAAAGCAATATTTAATTGGTGAGCGTATTGTTTAGTCTTAGCTGTTCTTAAAATATGCTGGTCCCTCCGGTTTCTTTTGGCACCATAGTACGCTGATATAATCCTCACATATATATGTCATGGTCAAAGCCCGAAGTCTAGCCATTTCGTGAAATGACCGGCCACTTCTATCTTTGGCCACCGAAATTAGCCAAAGCACGAAATATATAATATATTGTATTTATTTATCAAAAATGATTTAAGCTATTTCCCGTATAGTAATTTCTATCGTATATATTATTTGTTACCAAGTTCACAATTTTTGTTAAGTTGTGTCTTGTCTAAGGGGAAGGGTGGGGGCACCGGTCCACATCCATTTCCCACGGATATACAGACCCGAGTGGCTAGGCCTACTTCCTAGCCCCAGCGGTTAGGTTAGGTTAGGTTAGGCTGGAATTGTGTTGTGTCATATTATCCAGGACTTCAGGCACTGGCTAGGCTGTCGTTTCCAATTCACACTTTGCCTGGCAAGATCGCGAATTAAAATTTTCCTTATTTTTATTTCGTGATTTGGCTGGAACATTTGGTCAATGCGCAAAGAGTTCAGCCAACTCGCTAAGTGGCCAGTTTTCGGCTTTCACCATGACATATTCATATGATTAAAACTATTAATAAAATATTTAAAATCACACAAGTAAACAATTTTTGTGACGAATTTAATTTTGGAGGTATTTTAAGGGTACTTTATAAACTGATTTATCATATCAACACTTGATTTACTAAATAATGTAACTTTAGTACATACACAACGAGACCCCAGGCCAATCATTCATCCCTATCAATAGGTAAACCTCAATGTCACCAATGGTAATTATTGTTTTGAGCTTGACCGTCTCTGTAATCGAGCCCTGGACCCCAACTGAGCCAATGCGTTGGACAAGTTGTGTCTCGAGTTTTCGTGTATTGTTTTTGTTATGAAATTGAATACTTTCATGAAAATCTCTGTGGATCTCTTAACGATTGAGATGACCTAGAAAAGGGTATGTACAGAACAAATAACGCATTGAAGTGTTGTAAAGAGCTGACGCATTGAAAGAAACGCGCCTCCTCAACCAAACGGTTTTTCCACGCACTCTCGTCGCACAATGTGTGGCGGCGCCTTTCACTCGCACCACCAAACCTCTTCACTTGAATTACCGCCTTTTACTATGATCTTAGTTTTTAATCGAATTCGCGTTTATTAATAGAACAATTATCAAGCAATAAGTTCACTTAAATGAACAAAGACAAAAAACACAAAATAAAAACGCGAGAGCTAGAAAAAAACAAAAAAAACATGGGAATGAGTGGTGGGATATTTCAAGTACTCCTGCTTTTCATGGGAGTGGTTAATTTTTTTCATGTAGCAAAGATTTATCATTCTTTAACTATACTTGATTGTATTTCAAATGCTTCTTTTCAAACGTAACGTTTCTTATTTCATTTAAATGTATTCCGAGAGAAAATATGAAAACGGTCTAACTATTTCTCAATACTATCGCAATTTTTGACTTGTGTGTTTTAAAGAGGCAATCATTATTTTTGTCTAGTCAAAATATTTTATTTTAAGAAGAGACAATCAAACAGGGAATGTCATTTGAAGTTGATTTCATACACGGTGCATGTCTATTAAAAATAAAAATAAGTTTTTATTTGGAATATATTTTTATAAAATAAATAGTGTCCAAGATAAAAGAAAATATAATTTTAGAAAGTACTGTGATCGTAAAAATAAATTAAACCAAAGATTTTAATGGATGTCAAAGTTTCATTACCCCCCAACACGAAAAAGTATTTTTTGCATTGTCTGATTCGTATCTAGGCATTATTTAACATTACAAATAGAAGGGCAGCTCTCATTTTCTCATCCAAATGAATTTTAGGGTACCTTATACAGGCGTAAATTTCCAATTTTGATTATTTCCCGCAACTATTTGAGATACGAAATAACTCATTTACGCTAATATGTAGTACAATAAGAATAAAAATAATGTTTTTGAAAGACATTCTTATAAAACCAATAGTTTCTAAGAAAGTGGAAAGTACTGTATACTTTATGTTTTAAATTTATGTCTGGGAAATTGAATGTTATGATCTTTGATAAACAGAAAAGTTATTTTTTCCTAAAACGTTTCTGTAACAGTTTATACTATTTCATTTATTATCTTTTATTGAATATTTCTGCAACAATATATACTATTTCGTTTTACATATTATACTGATTTTGAGTTAATATTTCCATTTTTAGTCAAAGGAACGAGGACGTATGTATGGCATTTATCCATTATGTTTCTGAAATAATATGTTTTTTTTTCTTTTCGCATTTCTTATGAGTTTTACATAAACGTCTTAATATTTAGTTAAATGAGCGATTACAGTCTATGAAGTGCGCCGTACTATATATTTAATTTTATAACTGTTTTAAGTGTACCACAAAGCTGGCACTACGATTAATTAAATGTCTGTGGACCTCTGTGATACGTTAAGTTATTGGCACTTCTTAGTTGTAGTCCAAGTTTGTACCCAGAGATGGCGGGCATACTGTGGACAGCTAGAAACTGGTTTCAAAGGTACACCTTCCTTTTGTGTAGGAGACATGTGGGCGTCCTTTATTAGGATGCCGTCCGACACCTTACCACGGTCAGTAGCATGTCTGACTACTTTGCTGAAGGTCCCGGGTTTAACTCATGGCATGGTTTAAAAATGTATCATTAGTGAAATTGGGGATTCCCCTTTAACAATGATTAGTTCACGATCGGGGGGGCTAAAACCTGTTTGTGTTCTATATTTAAGTTTTTTAAGCACAGTGTCTTACTACCCATTAGTATTACACGCGCAAGTAATAAATACACTAATGGCCTAGGGATTTAAAAGGTTTTCAATCTAGAGGAAGTGCACCCACATTTTCGTGGAAGGAGAGTGGAAACCATTTAGGAAAACCACACCCAGTGAATCCGACTGGGATTGAACCCTGATCTACCCGTCTCTGGCAGTCTATTCTAACACAAGAGTAGCGCGCTAGACCAATTGGTCAACGAAGCGGGTAATAGGCCTATATAAGATAGTTTATAGATCGTGTGCTTGTTTAATCAGTCAGTTCAGAAAGTACACGTTAAATAACTTAAATAAACTATACAATCTTGGGCTGTCTTTTATATCTAATGTGTTTTTTTAATTAATAACATTAAATAAATTATTTAATTTTATTTCCTGTAATTAACACACTTTGGCTACTTATTTAAGATTTGGACCTCCAATTTAGGGGGAATTTTATAGCACCAGTGATTTAGAAATCCTAATTTTACAAATATGATGTATAATTAACAGTTACTCGTGACTAAGGTGATGGGTAGTTTTAAATTAAAAATCATAGGGATCAGGGGAGGGGGGTTGGAGGGTATAAACAATTCAACAAAAAGAATTAACAGAGAACCCTTTTACTGTTTAAAAATATATTCGATAACAACCTATTAACAACTCAACACATTGAACATATAACTAAAAAGGGGTTGAAAAGGAGGCCATTTTAGTAACGTGGATGTTATTTAATTTTCTTAGCACCGCGTCTTACTACACGTTAGGGTTATACGCTTGTGTACTAATCACACTAGTGGTCTTAGGGACTAGGAAGATTATATTTATAGGAATTGTATACACATTTGCGTGGAGGGAGAGCGTAAAATAATTTTGGAAACCTCTTTCAGTACACCCGATCAAGATTCGAGCCTCGATTGCCCCATCAATGGCAGTCTAGTCCACTGTGAGAGTATCGCGTTAGATCATGCAGCCACTGAAACGGGTATCATGTGATTAGAGAGGAGACAAAATTATCCCCGGTAAATATACTTAAGATTTACACGCAGGTCCGGAGCTAAAGTTTGCTAACCACTTTCAAGACACTAATAATAATTATTGTAAATCTATTGCAATGTTTCTCCAGTGTCTTATTGTACTACGCTTTAGTGTCAGTACTAGGTATCACCAACTATCTAAGGTAAGAGAGCATATTAATGAGGGTGCATTTTTTCTGATGATAAGCAATTGCTACAAGAGAGGATGGTAAATAATTAGTAAAAATATTATATAGCGAAACATTTCCTACCACGGTGCTACTTAAGGATTAGCTGAATTTAGAAATTGTAGTGTGTGCCAACTTTTATTTACGTTTTTAAGGATTAAAGCTTGTAGAATTATTATGAAATGTAATGAATAGTTCAAATAAAATTCTAAATTATATAATTATTAATAATAGTTATAGTAATATATAATAAGTATATAATATTAACTATACCATAATTTTAAAGAAGGAAAATTAATTAATTTTCTAAGTAAGTGTCTTAAAAAATACTAATTTCTATACACATATATACCTAATTTCTCTATTCCCTTGCGGGGTAGGCAAAAAAAACTTTGTATCTAGCTCAAAATCAACAACTTCGTAAATAATTCACCCTCACTAACCTATTATACAATTCCCTGTCCTTTCATAATCCCTTCGCTTCATCAACATCCATACATCGAGTTATGCATGCTCTTTTATTCTTAAAACTCTTAATGATACTCTTTTTCGCACAATCGTCTACAACATTAAACCACGTCCTACATGGCCTACCCCTTCCTTGTAATCCACACACTCTACCTTCATATATATTTGCTTCGTCACTCAATCCAAACTCATCCTCTCAACATTTCCCAACCAACTAATTCCAATAACTTACATCTGGTAAAAACATTGAAAAAAAAACCTTAAGTGAATAAAATATAATACATTTGAATATATATATAATGTGTATCTTAAAATCAGAACCTTACATAATCTGGTTAATATTAGTTTGAAACGTGTATTTTGATAGCCAAGATACTTTCAGTATGTTCAGTTCATAGATTGTCATCTTCAATAGCACACAATATGCACTTTATATCAAGCCATGACGATTTGTAACCACTGACTTCACAAATCTTGATGTTGTATGACATTGAATGACATGGCTGTCAAAATATTATTGACTTCAAAGAATTACACACTACTTGGTAGACTTTCATTTACTGTTGATTATTTTCATGTTGATTTGCCACTCACCACCGGGTGAAAAACGTTAGACTAATCAGCCACCAATGCTTAGTCATATAACCTGACGCGCTGCTAAAACATTATGCTAAGTCCAAAGGATAAACGACTGATCTTATTCAAAGGGCGTTGGGAACCCGACATGTTAATTGGTATATTTGTGGCCAAACCAAGCCGCAAACCGTAGAAACTGGGCTTTTGTAAGGTGCGACATCGAACGTGGCTAAACTAAAAGGGTCGTGGGGTGAGAGGTGGTGTATGGAGGGAGGGTTTGGGGTGAATCCACTGGTACGACGCCTCTTGATGTAGGGAAGAGGCATCGAAACGTGTCGAATTAGCAGTGAGAGGCCGCTTTAATGCAGTCTGTGAGAGCGTCAAGATTTTCCTCAAGTAAAGCTTCGTAGCTGATGTTGGCTTTTCTCTTCAGAGTAGGAAGGGAGAGATCAAATTAGCATGGACCTTGATACGGTCGTAGGAGAGTTTAGGTAGCTGCGATGGCTGTGATGTTTCTATTTAAGGTGGAAAGGAAGTCAACATATTTAAGATCCTCCTTTCAGAAATAACTGTTTTCGTACTCCTATCAGTTTTTACTTTTTTTCTTTATAGATTAAAATGACTATTACAATTAATGAACAAGATTTATCACCCCCCCCCCCCCCCTCGTTTGGTTTTAGATTTTCTTTCCTTAAAAAATTTTGGAGAAAGGGATTTCCCGATAAAATTAATCTTTTCTCACTGTCTCTTTTNCCCCCCCCCCCACCTTGTTTGGTTTTAGATCTTCTTTCCTTTAAAAATTTTGGAGACAGGGATTTGCCGAATAAAATAATCTATTCTAGTTGGGTATCTTTCTATAAAAGTAAATAAATCATTTATTAACAAACTACTAATTATCTCACCTTTATTTGGACTATTATATATGAGGTGATGATATTACCATATTACTTTTTAGCCTATGTATTTGTTGATATAAGCCTACTATCAACTTGTACATTTTCAAACCTCAATACAAAATTTTGATTCTAGTTTAAAAATGCCCTACCTTAGCTTAGATTTTTCTTGGACATAACCAACATTTACTACCCTGATATATTGTTCAAGTATTATTAATATTTTTAAAATTATAATTAATCATAACAAAAGTACCGTATGGTAATTAATTTAATTCTATTTTATGTAAGGAAAAACTGGTTCATATCATTAATCAGCTGGTTAATATTTTCTAAGCCACTAAATCATTGCTTCTATAAAACTTGAATATACACACCTATTCTGAAGGGGTATTTTTCTAGCTCCCCCTTCAGACACCCCATCCTCATTCGAACTGGATATTTGTACTTTTCATTCCATAAACTTTGTATTATATGAAATAGCACGCTGACATTTTGCTAGAATATTTTATAACAGAAAATGATCTGCCCTTACAGTATTTCTTCAACATGGACTAAAGAAGTAGGCCTACATATGATGAGGAGAGTTAAGTGCTAAGAAATTCGCGAGAATTATTTGGTAGATAATTAATTAAGACCCTTCAATTGTACTCTGCATTATTGTTACCAAATCCAGATATTGCGGGTCAGTGTAGTAATTTAGTCATGGTCATTGCCATTGAACTAGGAATATTACTCCCAAATTTTCATCTGTCACTTACCTCCTTAGGGCCATGGCCTAGCCAACGTACTCCTTTTCAGTATTCATAAAAATAGGAAATAAATATATATATATATATATTTTGTGTGTGTGTAAAGTATAATAAATTGTTACAAATTTTAATATAACTTTGGTGGTAAGATAAATAATGTTGTTAAAGAGGGAAATAAAGGTTTATAAATGTGAATTAAAATGCTATTTTACATCGCTCACCCCCCGAAATACCTCACCTACACATGGAGGTACACGTACCACAGTTTGGTCAACACATATATTTCAACCATTATTTGTATATTCCCACTTGTGAATATTTATTTCCATGAGGTCAGATAAACTGAACCAAAGCTGTTTTTTTTTCAAAGTTCATCTATTACGACACTTGGAATACAAATAGTAATTCTTTCAATCATCATTAATATTATGAAGGATTTTTTGTGTGTTGACTCAACACGGGCTGACTACAAATGGATACTTGATTTTAAATAGTTTCATTTGTTATTCAAATAGTATAGCTACATTGATAAAAAAAAAAAGTATAACTTTTATACAGTGATACAACTCACTATAGAAAAAATATTGAAATTTAATTTTAAAATCATCTTTCACTGTAAACCTAAGTCTAAGAAAAAAAATACTGTTTCAATGGTTTTCAAACACACTCAGTGATCATATATATTTATTTTAATATATGATTGATAAGTTGTTGTTAGTTACCTAAGACCCATATTAATTGGGTTGAAGAAATACAATATCAGAATAAGTATTAAATTCCATTAAAACACATTGTAGCTACACATATCACTTAAGGCATCTGTAATAAAATGTGGTGATCTTTATTAGGTGATCCATAGTAACCTGATAGAGACTGTTCACAATTTAAAAACATATTGTCAGTAGTGATGTTCGTCAATCTTTAATAGGTAGCACAAAGCGTATAGTGATTTTTATAGCAACCATCATTTCTATAAAATAGATGTGAGATTATGAATTTTAAATATTAAAAGTTAAATTTGAGCTTTAAAAAAATAAATTTCAAAAATATGTCCACTTGTCAATAAAAATTACTTGCCTAGCTTCATGTGGACCAAAGTTACATAAACACAGACCCACTTATATTATATTAATAAATTAACTTAAAAATATATATATTAGAACGGTTTATTTATAGTAGCTTATATTTCCATTTATCAACAAAAACTTAGTCTCCAAATTGGGTTTATTATATTATTTACTAACCAATTAAATGCTATATTAATATATTTTACTTACTATATCTAAGTCTTTTGATAAATCATGTTTTATTTTTTATTATTTGAGTCAGAAACATTTAGATTATTTCTATTATTAATTAAAATAAACAAACATAAAATTTGTCTAGGGGGAAGCCAAGAGAAAGGTTTATTTAAAAATCATAGTTAACTTGAAAAAGCTGTAATTTGGAAGAGCCTAAATAGCGTTCCGGACAACATTTAATGAAAGCACAACCATTTCTAGTGAATACAACTATCCTTGGCTTTACTTACAGTCTTATAGAATTTAGTTCAAATCGGTTGAGTAACACCTTTTTCGGTGGTCCAGGGGTCTCAAGTATCAATTTTGCAATTGAATGGACTATCCGGTCATGCGTATTGAGGGTGGTTTCCACCCAAAGGCTTTCCACTCTACCTCCAAGCTAATGCGGAGGCAATTAATCTAAATTCAACCTTTCTCAACCCTAAGAAATTAAAGTAATTAGTCCAAATGCGTATATCCCGATCGGATGATGAGAGGTCATGAAAATAAAATATTTAGAATGTTTATTTTTAGTCAACATGTTGCAGTGAATTTAAAGGAAGCGGACAATAGTTTTATGCATTGTTTCTTACTACGCATCCAGACTATTCTCATTAAATAACAATAACAAGGTGAAGATGGAGATCGGAGCATTTATAAGAGAACGTTCTTAATTTAAGTAGATGGAGAAGGGAGAATGATTCAAGTAAAATTATGGTCTTCAATATAATCTTACCATAATTAAAACCTTGACCTCCCCGACAACCTCTTCACCAACAAACCAGACTAGACGAGCATGACGTTGGTAATAAATTTAATCATATGGGAGTTAAAAAATAAAATCATAAAATATGACCATATATTAATGAAATATTATACTATGTTTTCTTTTACTTTATATACCGCCAAAGAGTTGTGTTCAAAATATTTTATTTTTCATTGATATTCTACTCAATTAATATACTGATTAGTGTAAATAATAGGAGTATAAGCCCAGTATTAAGTTTGGATTGACAACGGAATTCATTTTTATTTAAAATTCTATAACCATAAAATAATATATAATATAAAATATAAATAATGCAGATCATACAAGATACTTGTTAACCAAAAAATTATCAATTTACCAAGTAATGTTGATCGCTAAGATTGGGATACTGAAGTTAAATAATGCTGTGTATTAGAACCAAGGGCCTGGTAGAAGCTTTAATTTTTAACTCTAGCTGTATGATGGTGCACGCGGACTTGTTTTCTGGATTATTAAGTCATGTTGGTCAGTGACAAGAAGGTCAGGGTTGAAATTCTGTCTGGGTGTAATGAAGGAGGGGTTTCTTAAATTAGTACTCATTTTACCTCCCTGCTAATATAAGTTCATTTCAACTAGATTATATACCTTCCTCATCCCTACTCCACTAGCGTAGTGTCATAAGATTTGTCCTTTACAACCCAGTGTCCTAATATGCTGTCCTTTATAACCCAGTGCCCTAATATGCTGTCTTTGATAAAAACCAGTCTCCTATTATGCTGTCTTTGATAAAACCAGTGTCCTAAGATGCTGTCCTTGATAAAATCAGTGTCCTAGCATGCTGTCTTTGATAAAACCAGTCTCCTAATATGCTGTCTTTGATCAAAACCAGTCCCCTAATATGCTGTCTTTGATAAAACCAGTGTCCTAAGATGCTGTCCTTGATAAAATCAGTGGCCTAGCATGCTGTCCTTGATACAACCAGTGTCCTAAGATGTGGTCCTTGATAAAAAAAAACAGTCTCCTAATATGCTGTATTTGATAAAAAAAACAGTCTCCTAATATGCTGTCTTTGATAAAACCAGTGTCCTAAGATGTTGTCCTTGATAAAATCAGTGGCCTAGCATGCTGTCCTTGATAAAATCAGTGGCCTAGCATGCTGTCCTTGATAAAATCAGTGGCCTAGCATGCTGTTCCTTGATACAACCAGTGTCCTAAGATGTGGTCCTTGATAAAAAAAAAACAGTCTCCTAATATGCTGTATTTGATTTTAAAAAAACTAGTCTCCTAATATGCTGTCTTTGATAAAAACCAGTCTCCTAATATGCTGTCCTTGATAAAACCAGTGTCCACACGTTGTCCTTTAATTCCAATCAAAATATTTCTATTTTTGTGTGCGCGAATTGTACCTGAAATACTAGTGACCACTCATAATGAATTTTGCTTAACCAAATAATTAATTTTGGTGTTTTACAGGATCAGTTTTTTTCTTACCTACATCAGTGAGAACGTGGTTTGAATTCGAGGTTCATTGTAGTCTGGTTTGCCTTTGGGGTTTTGGTGCTAGTCACGGACGTTTGTACTAAAAGTATATTCTACTAAATGGTTTCCCACTCTACACCCACCCAAATGCGGTTATATCATTATTATTAGCACCGCGTCTTACTACCCATTCGGGTTATACGCACTTACGCTAATGTGTAATGGTAGGGTGATTGTGAGATGAAATGGAGGACCTACAGCTTAACGTGGAATCCGAACCACGGTGGAGGCCTGGCATTCCCCACATTCACAAGATGTCTTGTCAGAGGTGAAGGAAGGGTTTGATAATCAGATAAATTTGTGCCGGGACCGAGGATTGAAACCCCGGCCGCCAGCACAGAAGTCTGACACCTTACCCCTAGACCACCAGGTCACCCGAAATGCGGTTATACTCCTTTAAGTTCTACTTTTCTTACAACTATGCCATGAACTCTATTAAAATTTGTAAAGCATGGAAAAGCAGTGAGACACGATGCAAAACATAAAAAAAAAAATTCTTCTGGATGCGGTTGTACAGTTTCAAATGAGAGCATTAATTTTTAACACCTTATTTCTAACTTAGTAAATAGAATGAATAAAAAAATAAAGCCAAACAAATAGTTCTAATACTTCAATGGGAAATAAAGCTATATAAACGTGAGTTCATTTGACTAAGATTCTTGTAGTAAAACACCTAGTGTGATGAATCACGTGATAGCAACACAGCCAGCTCGGTGGAACACGTAGCACTAAACACGCACGCAGATATGTGGTTTAGAAAAAACAAATACAATACCTTCTAGCAAACCACGGTCCTATACACAACTTATTGTCACGCGTACAACTCTATTCCACTTCTCTGCTTCAACTTAACTGACGAGGGATTAAAGTAGAAAACGTATAGCTATTACCAACCATATTTTTTTCTATTAGCACCATGTTTGACTACCCGTTTGGTCTATACTCATATGCTATAATCATCCTAATGTGTTAGGGTTGATAAAGGTGGAAATTTGAGGTGTTTTACCCACATTTGTATGAAGGAAGAGTGGAAAACAATTAAGGATAAAACTCCCTCCCGACCGGGATTCAAGCCCTGATCTCCCTGTCATAGTCAGTCCAGTTCATTATGAGGGTAACGCTTTTGTCCCATTGTGAGCGTAACGCTTTAGTCCCATTATGATAATAGCGCTTTAGTCCCATTGTGAGCGTAACGTTTCAGTCCCATTATGAAAATAGCGTTTTAGTCCCATCATGAGAGTAACGTTTCAGTACCATTATGAAAATAGCGTTTTAGTCCCATCATGAGAGTAACGTTTCAGTACCATTATGAAAATAGCGTTTTAGTCCCATTATGAGAGTAACGTTTCAGTACCATTATGAAAATAGCGTTTTAGTCCCATCATGAGAGTAACGTTTCAGTCCCATTATGAAAATAGCGTTTTAGTCCCATCATGAGAGTAACGTTTCAGTACCATTGTGAGAATAGTGCTTTAGTCCCATAGTGAGCGTAACGTTTCAGTCCCATTATGAAAATAGCGTTTTAGTCCCATCATGAGGGTAACGTTTCAGTACCATTGTGAGAATAGCGTTTTAGTCCCATTATGAGAGTAACGTTTCAGTACCATTGTGAGAATAGCGTTTTAGTCCCATTATGAGAGTAACGTTTCAGTACCATTGTGAGAATAGCGTTTTAGTCCCATTGTGAGAGTAACGTTTCAGTACCATTGTGAGAATAGCGTTTTAGTCCCATCATGAGAGTAACGTTTCAGTACCATTGTGAGAATAGCGTTTTAGTCCCATTGTGAGGGTAACGGTAAAGGTTTATAATTAAAGATATTTTTAGCTTTTGTGTGCAGGCTAGTAACGACTAATTTTATATTATCCAAGCACACAAGAAAAGTAGGGTGAAATTCAAGGAAACGTGGCTTACCTATATTCAAATGAATATGGCTCCTGGGTGGGATTAAGGCGTTGATATTTTTAGTCAAATCGAGTCAACTATCACGGAACTAATTCTCTCAGACGATAAATTACCAGTAATTTAATTAATAAATTACTCTATCATATTATTCAAATCTAGTTTTCAATTTTTTCTGGTCAAAAAGATGAATTATAAAATAACATATTCTATTTCCCCTAGAACGGA
This sequence comes from Timema californicum, assembly GCA_902141385.1. Taxonomy (NCBI): domain Eukaryota; kingdom Metazoa; phylum Arthropoda; class Insecta; order Phasmatodea; family Timematidae; genus Timema; species Timema californicum. The sequence continues at coordinate 481,646 of CABFOW010000005.1, read as the reverse complement.
GACCATCAAAATCGCACCAGAAAGAGAAAGCTCTTATCAAAAGCTCACGATGATATGGATCAAAAGCTCACAGTGAAAGAATCAAATAACTGCATAACATGTCAACATGGCAAACATGTATTGTAAGAAATTTCCTTAGTCTTTAAAAAAATTATTGGATTAAAATTGGGTGCTTGTGCCCACGGTGATGGCGGGAATGAGCTATCACGTTCAATGTAACAATCCAAAAATAATCTGTAAACAATTATAGCTTTTCATTAGTTGGTGCTAGTGTACTTAATACTTAGCACCGTGCCTTACTACCGTTCGGGCTATACTCTAATGTATTATGAATAAGAAAGGTGATATGCTCCAAAACCGGTACACAAATTAAGCCTGTGTTATTTCAATATAAGGTGACCTGGAGGTCTATGGGTAAGTTGTCAGACTTCTGTGCTGGCGGCCGGGGTTCAATCCTCGGTCCCGGCACAGATTTATCTGATTATCAAACCCTTCCTTCACCTCTGACAAGACATCTTGTGAATGTGGGGAATGCCAGGCCTCCACCGTGGTTCGGATTCCACGTTAAGCTGTAGGTCCTCCATTTCATCTCGCAATCACCCTACCATTACACATTAGCGTAAGTGCGTATAACCCGAATGGGTAGTAAGACGCGGTGCTAATAATAATAATATTTCAATATAAAGCTCACCTATAGTGAAGCTTACAATGATAAAATGTTGTGTAGATAAACGTCCTTGGTTCAATGAAGCATGAAAACAGTCTGAAAAGGTAGTAAGATGGGCTGATAAAAAAAATTCAGTGAAGCCTCCTTCCTACCTTACACTTTCCAATCACCTAGAGCTTTAACCCTTTCAAATCTGGAATATTTGAAATTATATTTATTTTTTTACATTTTCCACTTTAAATTTACAGCTTACGTTCTTGACATTAGTATTAAGAATACCAAGAAAATAAATACATCACACCCACAATGCAAAGTACATATAATTTTATATAGGTTATATATATTTCACCAAGTCCTACTACACGATTGGGCTATTTAAACATTTCTTGGTGCTTACAGATTAAGAATGAACAAGATGGAGTTTTAGAGGAACTACACCCATATTTTCATGTAGGGAGAGATTGAAACCATTAAGGGAAAAACACCTTCAGAATACTCGATTGGGATTTTAACCTTGACCTCTATGTCACTGTAAATCCAGACTAGACGATCTTGAAGTTTATTCCGCATTCTCACCAATGCGGTAGATAATAATATATGACTAGTTTCGGTGGCAGCGTGGTCTAACGCACTACTCTTTGAAGTAGACCAGTCTGCAGATAACATGAAGATCGAGGATCGAATCTCGGTCAGGTGTACTCCGGGTGATTTAAAAATGGTTTTCCACCCTCAATCCATGCAAATGTGGTTATACTTCCTATAAATATAATAATCATCCATAAAGCCATTAGCGTAATTAGTAAAAAAGCGTATAACCTGAACGGGTAGTAAGACGCAGTGCAAATAATAATAATAATAATAATAATAATAATAATTTATGAAAATATATCCAAAATTTCAAATGTGTGTCAAACTAACTTATATCTTTTAGCACTGCTTCTTACTGCACATTCGAGTTATACACCTATATTAAATTACGCTATTGGGCTAAGAATGTTTAATATTTAATTCAGAGGAAGTGTAACCTCATTTACGTGGAGATGGAGTGAAAAATACATTTTGTAACAACCACCCTTATTACACCCGAATCCTGATCTCCCCAATAATAGGCAGTCCAATCTATTACGAGAATCATGCCTTAGACCATGCGGCCACCGATGTTGGTAAACTAACTATTAGTTTCTAAGCTAGATGATTAGCCAATTCATTGTACTGATCCAATTACCAAAGTTCTTAAAAATGTAGAAATGTTGATGCTTGTACTAATTAAAAATGAATTATTCACCAGTTGAACTGCTTTTCATACTGCAAATTATAGATAGGTCTTTATATAAACTCCATTTCATCCAGAAAGGTGTCATTCTTACCTTGACGAATTACACTCTGATCCAATCTTGATAATTACCCAATAGTGCTACCTCGGAAGGTATGCTTGATACCTACCAGGATAATTAGATGATAAAATACACTTATTAAGACTGTATTTTTGTGGGTGTTGGTAGGACTTAATTTTAGCAAATTATAGGCTATAAGCATATACATATTAATAGATTGCAAGGATATAGACTATAGAGCATACATATGCTACTTGAATAAATCTACCGTAAAGTTCCTAGCTAGATAATTCTGAATTTCTGAGTTATAGAGGGCTATATCATCGACTACTACGTGTTGATATAAAATTTATAACATAAAAAAATTAAATATGTTTATTAAAAAGTATTTAGATGCTAGGTATATGGGTGATCAATATACTTTTTTTTTAATGAATAAGCTATTAATTGATACTCTTAGTATTATATCACTACACCTATTATTGTTTTGGGAATTACATGATTTGTGCCAATACATTCATTAACTGGTGTGCTGATATAACATCTAAATTTATTTTTTTGTAATTTAGATCATTTTGATAGTAAAACTATACCGTTCGTGTTGAAAAGATTCACATAGCACTTGTGAACACGTAAACAGTGGAAAACCTATACGAGATAAAACCCTTACTTTGTATTGATTTGTGGAAGAGCGTGCACACACATACACATACACTAACACACACTTGTGCACACTAAACCAAAAAGGCTAAATTTGAACAAGAGGGAAGTGAGAATACGAAGTAAATAAAAACGATTCATGCACGAAACTTGAAGGAAAAGGCAGTTTGCAAGAAGTGCTGTCTACTAAAAGCTTACTAAGCTAAATATCTTTTACGTTAGTTGATATATTGTTTATGATTATTAATTTAATTAAGGCTGGCTTTTTAGTCATGCATAGTTAATACCTAGTTGTGAATTGTAGTAATTTTCTAGTAAAAATACATATGTTTATTAATAAAACATAGTGATTATTGTCTTACTTATTTTAGTTTTCTTTTATTCATTAAATCTGTCCTAACCTCTATGTTCAACCGTATGTCTTTAAAATTACTTATTTGTATAGTTCTCTTGGAAACATAAATTAATCAGTCTATACCTTTTGAAACACAAATTTAACTTAATTTAAGTCGTGCCTGTAGTTTAAATAAGATATCTTCCTTTCTTTGATTAGGTAATGCCAGGCCTCCACCGTGGTTCGGATTCCACGTTAAACTGTAGATACTCCATTTCATCTCACAATCACCCTACCAGTACACATTAGCGTAAGTGCGTACAACCCGAACGGGTAGTAAGACGTGGTGCTAATAATAATAATAATAATAATAATAATTTATTTGATTATAATTTTATTATTGTCATGAATATTAAGAAAGACATACTTTCCCATAACATAATCAATAATTTATTATTTCCTCTTTATTTTAAATCAAGTTTAAAATCATAATCGACGACGTCTAAAATATGTGTTAGTAACAAAACAAGTATGGCCACCAATAGGCATTTAAGAAACTAACATAAAATATTAGCTGTCTACTGTGGGTATTGGGGTTCAATTTGATAGTTTTTCCTCACATTTTCACTGATTGATACGTATCAAGTCCATGCATAATGCGCAAATAGTTTAAGTACTTAATTAATCATGGTTCGATTATGAATGCGATCATTGAAAGTAATGTGTTTCAAATTTGTGAGCATTTTGCTTTATGCACAATTCGCTATTAGTTATTCGTTATTCATGAATTTATGCCCAGTCTGTATTAATATTAAGTATATATTTAATTTACGATAATCGATAAATGTGTGGCTAAAGGGTGTCCCAATATTGACTTTGTAGTTAAATATCACGTACAGTACCTTGTTGTAGCTATTCCTGTAACAGGGTGACCTGGTGGTCTAGGGGTAAGGTATCAGACTTCTATGCTGGCAGCCGGAGTTCAACCCTCGGTCCCGACACAGATTTATCTGATTACCAAACCCTTCCTTCACCTCTGACAAGACATCTTGTGAACGTGAGGAATGCCAGGCCTCCACTATGGTTCGGATTCCACGTTAAACTGTAGGTCCTCCATTTCATCTCACAATCACCCTACCATTACACATTAGCGTAAGTGCGTATAACCCGAATGGGTAGTAAGACGCGGTGCTAATAATAATAATTCTTCTAACAGATGTTGGAGATATCCCTTGAGGGCCTGAAGACATGTATGGACACACCTCTTCTTATGATATTATATCTTCGGGCCCGTGGGGGATATTTCCAACATCTGTTACAGGAAGAACTGCTACAAGGTACGTTTTACTTTACTGCACAGTAACTTTTGGGATGTCCTGTGTAATGCCAAGGTTCCCAACGTCATTAAAAAAAAGTGATTGAGGTGTTTATAAAAAGGTGTTTATTTTTCAAATTGCGCAGAATTCACAAGACGTTTGAAATAGCTACGGGCTTTTTCTACAAATATTTGAATTAGCATGAATTATACCAATAATAAGGTATACATATGATTATTTTTTTTGCCTGGCAAAGATGATGAGTAGTTATTACTTAATTTGTTTATGACATTAGGAACTCATAAAGGTTCATTGCCACACTACAAAAGTACGCTACCTATCCATATCTTGAACTAGTTCTACCCAGTCACCCTCATTACACCCCATCTCTTTCAGGTCCATTCTAATGTTATCCCCTTACCTGCATCTAGGTCTTCCCAATGGTTTCTTTCCACTGGTTTTGACAGTCAGTACCTTGAACAAGGTTTTAGAGTCCTCCATTCACACTGCATATCATTCCCACCGTAGTCTACGAAACTTGATTACCCTAACAATATCTTGTGAGGAGTACATGGTATGTAACGCCTCATTATGGAACATTTAATGAATATCTTAACTCAATGAACACCAATATCAAGTTAAAACCAGCACACGCCATCAGGAAAAGTTATTTTTTTATCCCTGCATCTTACTAACCGTTCGGGTTGTTCTGTTTATACGCTTGCGTACTAAATATGCCAATAGTTTTAGGAACTAGGAAGGTTATATTTAGAGGATCTGTACCCTCATTTGCGTGTAGGGAAAGTGGAAAGACATTTAATAAAAAAACACCCTCAGTATACCTAACTGAGATTCAAATCTCGAACTCCCCATCATCGGCAGTCTAGTCTGCTGCGAGAGTAGTGCCTTAGACTATGCGGCCAGTGAAGCTGGTAAGGTTTATTTTACTGTGCGAGCTGGAAAACTTAAATACTCCACACTTTCGTGGCCAATTCACCACTTGTGGTGATCGGTGACTACAGTAGCCCCAAGTCGTCTTTGGTGCTGACTGACAGTTCAAAGATGACAGCTGACGCCTTTGAAAAGTTATCAGACCAAATTTTGTATCCCTACGCTGAACCATATAGTCTGAAAAAACATGTGTTTAGCAGCTGTAACTTCTGACAGTCAAAATTTAGGTATAAACCTAAATGTTGAGTATCAGAAGTCAGCTTTGAGCGGTCAGTCAGCACCAAAGAATCCATGGGGTTAGTGTAGGTTGCTCACGCCAGCGCTAGACTACCGAAAACAACAACCTTGAATGAAGTTATTCGTACGGAATAGCGCGTCGTGTTCAGTCGTACGTCAGACGCGATTACCACCGTTAGCGAGATATTGGTCTGGCTCATTCACTATTGAATCATTTACATTTTATAGAAGAGAGGAACTGGGGGAGGTAGCCATTAAACCAATTAAACCAGTTGAGAAATGATTTCATTTTAATATAATTCACTTTAATTTGTGTAATGTAATAAACATATATAAAATGTATATTAACCAACCTTCCATTTTAGACTAACGTGATGCCCAAGTGTGTGTAATTACTTTCCAACTAACTTGACTAACTAAATAGTTTAATGCTAACAGAACATTTCAAATACAAATATAATTATTACTCCCACTTCCAATCAAACACATTATTTATTACTATATATAATATAAACATGTCCAGAGGTGTTAACAATTTTTAAAAAGGTTGAAACATAATTTTTGACCCTCAAAGGTTTCACAATATCAAAGACACTTAAATTAGTTTCCATACCTCTTAAATGAAATGTAACATTAACTATGAAACTGCCTACTTATGTGGCAGCATGGCTTATGGTAGTGGCTTTCAACCCGGGAAACACGATTAATATATACATTCATTTATTATTATTTAATATATTATTTAGGAGTAATATATTTTATGTATCTCAGATGTATATTATTGAATACTAATATGTATATTTCAATATTCTCCAAGAAATTGGAGGGTACAAAGTAAAAAGAAAAATATACCTGTGGTAGGGGAACAATAAAGGTTTAATGCCGCTGGTCTAAGATATCACTCGCGTAATAGTCTGCAGCACCTATGATGAGAAGATTGGGGTTATATTCGCAGTCGGGTGTATTTAGGGTGGTTGGACCTTAATGGATGTCTACTCTACCTCCAAGAAAATTCGGGTACACTTTCTCTAAAATCAACCGTTCTCGTCTCTAATAGGTTAGCGTATTTAGTAAATAACCCGAATGGGCAGTGAGACACACTGACAAAAATTAAATAAAAATATTGGCTAATGTGTTTTTAAATAGTTTTTTTTACCCTGAATATTTTTCTAGTTCACTTTCAAGCGTTGACATGCATCATGGTAAGATCATTATTTAAAAAATTAGAATGAAGTGGCCAAAAATTATCCTCTTTCTCACTTGTCGAAGCCAGATATGTTCTTCTTCCAAACAACAATTCCAGTGTTAAGTGGAATTAAAATAAATAATATCTTACTTAGAAATTTAAAAATATTTTATATTTATTCTGTAAAACTTATATTGTGTACCAAAGTTTATAGTTAAAATATTTAATCAGTGCATTAAAATAACTCATCCCAGTGGATAACCTTGAGCAGATTATTCATTTTACTTAAGCTAGGATTTGTCTATGTAAATAATTAGTCTGTATTTATCAGGGTTATTTATATTTCAGTTGTAATTTAGGTAGTGCTTTATTTAAAAAAAGTAACATCAATATTGAAATTTTAATATCTTAGTTTTTGGCTGAATCTAGGTATTAAAATCTTTGTGCTCACTCAATTTTGAACATTTTCATGATAGCACCCACACTTATTTTTACTTTCTCGCTATCTTACAGGTAAAGAACGTATTGTGATCGCCAAAAAAATCAAACCCAATATTTGATGATTCTTGACGTTTCATAACCCCCCTACCCCTCCATGAATCTGAAAAGGTGGTTTTTGAATGTCTGTCTGGCTGTCTGTCTGTACCTACAAATAGAGCCTAAACTATTTTACCGATCGGTCTAAAACTTGGTATCTAGGGTGTTCATAGAGTTGCTCCGAATAGTTTTTGGAATTGAATATCTAACCCTTAAATTAAGGGTATTTTAATATAGGGAAAAGAGCGAAAAAGTCGATTTTCTCAAAATCAGCTCTAATGATTTCGATTAAATTTCATTTATAAACATTTATAAATATTACAAACAAAATGGCTGCCATCAATATTTCGGCAAAATGGTTTTAAGGGCTCCGGCCCGATTCGTAAATTCTTATTTTTTATTATATCTCACAAACTATTTGAGATATGAAATTACTTATCGCTTTAAATGTGTAGATATATTTACAATACAAATATTTCATTCGAAACATATTTTTATAAAACCAATAACTTTCAAGCTACACGCAAATATCTATATACTTTTCTAACACTAAAGGTAAAGTATTGCGACCGTAGAAAAAATAACCTGAAACGTTGATGGATGTCGACGTATCATGACCAAACGAACCCTAAAAAGTGGCCTTTGCAATGTCATCTGTTTGTGTGTATTTTTAACCCCAAAATTGAAAGTAGTTTAATATAAAGCGAAAAGAGAAAAGATCGGTCGATTTTCTCAAAATCGGCTATAGCGATTTTGATTAAAATTCGTATCTATGCGTTGACTAAGATTATAAATAGACTGGAAATTCTAATTTTCCCATGAAAATTACTTTTAGGGTATCTTACAAAAGCGGAAATTTCCGTATCTCCGCAACAATTTGAGATACTAAATAACTTATCATTGCAAAATTGTAGTACTATTAAAAATTTTAAAAATGTAGGCCTATATAAAAATATATTTTCATAAATCCAGTATTTTCTTAGTTATTGGCAAATCTATTAATGACATTTTTTGGGCTGTAGTTGTTAAGAGATAATACTTAAGTTTTAAAGTAATAATTCTCTAATGACATTGAGTAAGATATGAGCAAGTCTCTCAAAAAGTGTATATTGCCTTCTTTTCAACCTCTCAGGGGAAATGTTTTTACAACAATTATCTATCTCTACCATTTTAGATTTATTAATCAATATTTAGCTATTTTATTGGTCAAAATTTATAAATGAGGAATTTAAAAGCAATGCAATAACCATAAGATGTGCAACCCCTGATAAAATGTCAAAAATGTTAAACTGGAAATCAACATTTTAATACGCAGTGTTGACTCTTGGGGACACAATATCAATATTATTACATTTTCGATACCTTAGAGCAAGTATTGTGATCGTCAAAAAAAAAAAATTGAATCCGAGAATTTGATGGATGTAGACTTTTCATGACCACCCGAACCCTAAAAAATTGTTTTTGCAACAACATCTGTCCGTATGTCTGTCTAACCCTAAAATTAATAGCAATTCACTAGATGACGAAAAGAGAACAATTTAATTTTCTCAAAATCGGTTACAACGATTCTATCTCTATCATTTTAGACTCAATAGTCAATAATTACCTATTTTATCTTTATTACATACTTTGTGATACTATGGGCTGATATGTATTCATTTACTCGTGACTGAAGAGTTTTCAATACAGTATATTTTGTTTTTGAGTAGGAGATGCATCAAACAGAATTAGAATAATTTTCAACAAAACAAAATCAAATCTCATCATATCTATATAGGTTGCGTCCTTCATGCAAATGTTCACATATTCACAATTTCCTGTAGTCATATAGTTACTTACTATCCAAACGACGATCATTTTATATTCATTTCACCCAAACAGGACGCTCAAATAATATTCAATGCAGTAGAATTTTCATTTATTTAATCTAATATGCAATATTTTTAAACAAGTTCGAAAGCCATTTTGATTAAAGATTAGATTTTCATTAAAAATATGAGTTATACCATTTTTAAAGGGTTACAAAATTGAATCGGTTGTTTGGTAAACGTAATGTTTTGTGGAATGTTGGCATCAAAATATTGGGGAATATGTATATATAGTTTTATAAATATAAAAAAAGTAATCTAAACCAGATGTTTAATCATATTATAACATAAATATGTACGGAACCTTAACTCTATTGATTGCTCTCTTGTCATTCTAGTTAAGGGTACCAGTTTTACTCCCGGAACTGTAATGAATTTGGGTAATCCCATTTAAAAGTGATAAATTTATGACTATAGGACAAGGTGTTGTGTATGTTCTAAAGTAAAGTTATTAGATAAGTCATGATCTAATAACATTAGGTTGTTCAAAGATTGATATATACTTTCCTTTGAAAATAACAATTGGAAATTTAAGATCAAAAGTTTATTTAGAGAGTAGCTTCGTATCGTAGACTATCAAAAAATTATATTTTAAGTAAGTACTGTTGAAATGCAAGACATAAAAGAGTTATATATATATATATAGTTTTATTCATTTAACATTTTCAATGTTTTTATCTTTTTCAAAATTTTAAACCTGCTAGTTAATATATTTATCAACACTTTTAGCAAAATTTTGTAAGCACTGTAATTTATTGGTGTAGGAAAAAGTTTGGTTATTATAAGTAAATTGCCTAGAATTCACCTGGAAATAAGTTGGATTGAATCTTTAGTGATAAATTCTACTTTTGTGCACCTGGGGGAAATAAAACTTGAGTCTCCACCAGTTGTGTCAAAGTCATGCACACCAGTAGATCAAGCGGGCACTCAAACCAATATTCTGAGTTTTGCCTTAAAATATCCAACTTCTATGTTGGACCTAACATTTTTAATTAAAAAAAATAAACACAGCTGTAAGATAATATGAGGTAAACAGAGAACTTCTCTAAATTTTTAGAGACTTTATTTATGGTCATTCCCTTCTGGTCAATTATTTTTAAAGGTTTTAAACGTGATGGCTGCTGATCCAAGGTTTTTATATAAATTTCTTAGATTGGTTTAAAGAGGTTCGACATAGTAATTGTCATTCTGTTATATGATTCAAATCATTTGGCAAACCTAATAATTCAATTACTTTACACTTTTACTAATCCAAAATTACTAAATTTTTTTTTTTATTTTCTCCTTCATCGTAGTACCATCCCATTAATTTGGTATTTTTGTTAGAACACTAATATATGAATTATTATGGCTGAAAGTGAAACATTATAGTAGTATGATAAATAGAAATTCTAATTTAAACATTTTTAGTTAAAAAAATAATGCTTGTATTTACAATACAAAGCCTCAATTCAAAAATTTTAAAAAGGATTCTTAGTATGAAAAGGAAATTCTCATTAAAAACACATATTTAGAAATAAAAGTGTATGGCTTCTAAAATCCTATACATATTTTGAGGACTTAAATTATATAAAACATAGTAATTATTATTATTATTATTAGCACCGCGTCTTACTAACCGTTCAGGTTATACGCACTTACGCTAATGTGTAATGGTAGGGTGATAGTGAGATGAAATGGAGGACCTACAGTTCAATGTGGGATCCGAACCAGGGTAGAGGCCTGGCATTCCACACATTAACAAGTTGTGACTAAAACACATCTTGTCAGAGGTGAAGGAAGGGTTTGTAATCAGATAAATCTGTGCCGGGACCGATGATTGAGCCCTGGACCCCCAGCACAGAAGTCTGACACCTTACCTCTAGACCGCCAGGTCACCTCGAAAAACATATAATTATTATTGAACAATAAAAAAAAATGTACGTTAGAATTAAATTTAATCAAAACAAAATAATGTATTCATCTAAGCTTGGAAAACAAGAAGAAATACAAATAGTCTTCCTAACACTATATATTATTCTGTTTGACTTTATTTACGATGTTGATCTAATGTTTCATTGTAACATCTAAAAGTAAGTTTAGGCGTACAAGGTTATCAATAGTTTTCAATCTTATCAAAATTACATTCTTTTTGTAAGTATTTCCTATAGCATGGACGTGGAGAAAAGATCATAACGCATGTTTATGCTCATCTAGTGAATAAGATTTCCTTCTTAAAAATTATGTATACACATTAATTTGTCATCCCATTTTCGGTAATTTAAATTATGAGAGATAACCTAAGCCAATCATTTTAAACGCTAGGAGGCGAGGATGCCGGCAAAAATATTAGCTTCCAACGAAAACATGATTTTATTAGCAACTTTCAATATTTTCTGCTGTGTGCATAGTGCCTTATCAATAATTAATTATGTTTACTTTACCCTGAAAACGACAAAAATTATGGTTTCCATGGTGATGTAAAAAAGTAATAACCATACAGATGAAGCACTGTGCACACAACAGAAAATTTGGATATGCACATGTTAAGTTATTATTATATATTGTATTTTAGCTTATACAATTTTAACTGCTCTTGGGTTAAAAATGTTAGCAAATTAATACTTAGTAAAAAGGTAAGGTGAAAAAAATTGAAAACTTAATCCAAAAATGAATATATACTAAACATGCTAATTATATTAGTTTGAAAAAATATGATTGGGCTTGCATTGTTGTTATTTCTTCTTCTTTATCTTTATATATTTGATTCTGGTCACAGAATGGCCGTTATAATAGCCGGAGGTCCTAATACACATTCTACCGATATTATTTGATTGAAGGAGTTAATTTTCCAAAATTAGCAAATGTTACGCACTTGCGTAGTTAAAATCATTGTGTTTTTGTTTATTTTTACCGTACATCACCCTCAAAAAATACCATTACTAGTATTATATAAAAGGCAAATAAAATTAAGTGTACCAAAGAAGTCATAGTGAATGGTAGTGGCTCAAATTGGATAAAGAACACATCGAAGATGGTAATTCGAGACGAAAACATTAAAATCTAGCCGATATAAGCTCCGCTCAACGGATCAACCGAAAAGGCGTCATGAAAAGAGCCAGAAGAACGGCCACGATCTCATAATACACCTGGAAAATTCAGAGTGTGGTGTTGAAAAGCTTGTTAGGGGTAAATGGCAGTATCATTTTTGCATCTAATCAGGACATGGCTGAGGACAACTCTGGTGGAAACAGACTGGTTGGCTTGGCTCTTCTGCATGTCGACAATCATCATTTAGACTTACAACAACTAATGGGGTTATTAACCAAAACTAGCAAAAACAGAATGGCCATGTAAATAACAACTTGTAGCATACATTTAAGAAATATTATAAAACTATTATTATAAATAATCATTTGTTTTATTTATATTTACGTTTATTTCTATCTTATTTCCAGGAGTCCAGGATGACCTTGAAACAACAATTTTGAAAATTAATATATTCTTGGTTTAAATCCGGAAGAGGACAAGTCCCTTCTCATAAACTTGGGGATACTACTTTTCCCTATTCCATACCCCTACTAAGAGTTCCGGCCCAAAACGAAATTGTTCCCTAGACCCGCCTCTGAAAGGGATACCTTCCCTCAGTAGCGGATTTAGGTTTGAGGACGCCCTAGGCCCGAGACGATATGGCGCCCTTTTTTTTTGTAACAGTATATATATATATATATATATATATATGTGTGTGTGTGTGTATAAAATAATGAAAATAATAACAATAATAATAAGAAATCTAATTCAGGTATAAATTAAACATTTATTTTTTTAACATAACAATTAAATATAGAATTAATAATAAATTGCTTGTAATTAAAATATAAATTATTTTTATCTGATTAATCATATAATAAATTTTTTTCTTGCTTTCGTCCGTGCGAAAGTATCAATGACCTCCTCATACTTAATTTCTTGAACCAATTGTGCTTCAATGGTTAGTTATGCAAGTGCATTTAGTCTGTCTTGTTTCATACTTGCACGCAAATAACTTATCACTCTTTTCAGAGTGGAAAATGATCTTTCTCCAGAACCCAATCTATTTTTAATTTTAGTCGTCTTAAAATTTTTGGCGCCCCTCAAAATTTGCCGCCCTAGGCCCGGGCCTCACGGGCCTAAGCCTAAATCCGCTACTGCCTTCCCTGCTGTTACATTATTACCATGTAAATCGAATTATACTGTTCTAAAACACTTATGAGTTAATCTATAAATAAATTATTACTAGGAACGTTAGCAATGAAAGAATGTATTTAGTTAATTATTCTCACTGATAGGATAAATGCAGACTTTTGTTAGATAACCATTGTGAGATACTTTATCAAAGTGTTGCCATACACTTTGCAGTCAGGTTTTTCCATTCATGTCGTTTAGTGGCCAATGTTTAGGAACTGAACCATTTGTCGAAAGCAAAATTACATTGTGTGTTTTATAATTTATTGTTGCGTTGTGTTATATGTGTACAAAGTATATTCTCATAATTATGGCATAACGAATTGTAAAACGAGGAAAAATCCAAACTTCGGACTCATTGTGAACATTTCATTACTTATTCCATGCGAGTCATAATGCACTCATTTCTTTAATTAATGCATTTCATTAAAGGGTCTCCATTTATAATATTTTTTTATGATCTTAGTTAAAAACCTTTTTATACTTTCTTTGATGTAATTCGACATTAATAAAATTATTTATTATTTTTTATCCAGTAAAACGTTCAAAATGGACGTGCTTAAAAAAATTTGTGCTCCCAATTTATAGTAGACTATTTATTCTCTTTTGACTTTCAAGAACAGAGCAGTTTCAACCCCACCTTTTGAGCATTCAAATGAACAATTTTTTTGAGAACACTTTTTTTTTTTCGAAAACTATGATTTTATTTCATCTCTACTCGATTTTATATTCTTTTTAGCGGATTACTAATGCGGACAAGTGTATTTAAGCTTCTTTCAAAATTATTTGAAATATTTGTGGCAATCGTGTCGATACCAAAATTATTTTATTTTTTCATTATACCACTTCACTTAACAATGGTTAAACAAATACAATTATTTTAAAGTAAATTGCTTGGCAAAATTATTGTTCACTGGTGAAATTAAAGCTGTAACTTTTTACTACTACTAACTTATGGTTAAATAAGCCTTAATTTACTTTTTTGAATTTATTTAAGTTGCTTAATATTTTTAATGTGCACTTTCTGAATCAATGAGAGAAAAAGGGCGTACCAATTTGGATGGAAAAAGTATTTTCACATAACTTCCAGGGATATTTTACATACCCCAATCGACATGGGACCAATGAATATACTTCCCCTCCAAAAGAAGTTGTGTTACGGATTCAAATCGTGCGAGAAAAATACATCAATCCCGGAACATTGGGTACTGAGGCAAGCATTTTATCCCAAGAGCCCCGAGGTCAACAGCTTTAATCCAAATACTGTCTATAAACGAAATGAAATAAAAGAAATAATAAAATCAAAACGATCATTTTTAAGTAAATACAGAATTTAAGAATCACATTTTGAAAAATATCAATTCCAGGGCAATTTTATTTAGAAGTGAACCATCGAAATCTTTAGCAACTTATATTATCTAGTTGATTCTTTAATCCAATAATTTTATTTAAGGAAGAAGTAGGTAAGGCCCATAGTGGTAAATATGAACGTACAATTCATATAGCCAAGAAAATAAAATAGAGACTTTTAAAAAATTTATTTTAATATTACTGGACCTTCAAAAACTATTTGGAGGCCTGATAGTAACTAAAAAGCATTAACTATTACGTTACCCAACTTTATTACAACTAATATAACTTAGCCAGGCCTCTATATTAAATTACTTAGTTTTTTTTGTGATACGTATAAATCTACCACAAAGAGAATACATTTAATATGTATAAACATTATTCACAGTGGTGAGGATATGGACAATTCTGTCTAATTATAAAATCGATAAGACAAAAGTAGTAATATTCCTTTAGCTCACAGCCATGTATCAAATCTAAAAAAACTGTAAAACATTTTAAATAGATAATCCTAGAAATAATTCATTTACTTTTTTATCCACGCCAATCATGAAGACTTTAATGTAGACCCTATATGAATAAATAGTATAGTCAGACTCTTATTTCATTCAATAATTGGGAACTTCCCACTTCTTCAGAGTGAAAACGGTAAACTACAAAAAATACAGATAAAGAAGTAGTCTCCCCTTCATAATAAGTGATATTTCAAAACTAAATATGGTTTCAAAATTTATGAAGTTCATACAAGATATTTAATTCATATTAGGGATTATTATCCAATATTCTAATTAATATACTTGTCAAGTTTTTAAATAAGACAAATATAGTGGGTTTTGTTTACCTTTGAAACTTTAAGAACAAATACAAGTATCAACTTGCATCAACCTAAGTACTACATTTTATAGATTTAAAATTTAAACCTTTTTTAAAATGTATATTTTATTAATTTTTTTAAAGAATATATGTATTGGACTTTTTTTAAATGTGTAAATGTTTTATTTTAAATTTAGAGCAATTTATTATGAGCTTGTTTTGCAAACTGTTAATTACTGTCAAGAATACTTATTTTGTATCAATTATCAACTTGTTGTCATCTATAAATTATTGTTATTCACTCCTTTAGCCAATTAATTTGAAAAAATACATCGCTTTGACAAATCATGATAGTACCAGTAGTGGTTAAAACGATAAGATAAATATTTATGCTCCACACACCAATTGGAGGATCACTTTCCCTTAACGTTGATCTCCCACACTGGCGCTGGATATCTTTCTTCCACGCCCGTCGCACATTTGCCCCCACCAACATTCACCGGAAATTATATTATATTATTTATATATATACATTTATATATATATATTTCATTAATTAATTTTAGAAAATTTAAAATAATTAAGTTATCTATCGGCAATAATAGATTTAATTTAAAATATCCATTTGTATTGACATTTTATTATAAGTAACAGAGTTGGCTCCCTTTCTTCCTTAGAATAGTATTGATCCGCCACATTGAGAATAAGGAGCGGATCAGTAACCATTGATTTTGAGGGATTAAGGGTTTTAATATAATATTTCCTAAATTAAATAGTCAAAATAGTGTCAGTGTTGTGTAGTGTATGTGTATGTGTTTAATGTTTTCAGGTTAAGCAGACAGTAGTGTAGAAAGGCTAGTTCTGGACAACATTTTTGAGCAAAATGGCACGCAGGATCTTATCTACAACTTTCACCCCACCCCAGACACTCTGAAAGCTCTGCTTCTTCTCCCCTCCTCCCACTTACCTCTTACATCCAATAAACGTCAAGCTCCACTTCTCTTCTCTCGCCCCCTCATAAACCTTAAAGCCATTGAGCGTCCATCCCCCTCCTCCAAGATTATGGGTACAATAATATGGTGGATTCCCACTTTTTCCTACACTTTACAATAAATTAGCGTCTAGTCCCATGCCCTGATGCCACCACCCATAACCACCCTCGCCTCCTACTTCAAAACGTCATGACCCCCCCCCCCC
>CABFOW010000005.1:443243-464937 GCA_902141385.1 Timema californicum | reverse complement strand
CCCCCCTATCTGAAACTCCCATTCTGGCCCCTAAGACCGACATGTTCGAACATTATGGGACCTATCAATCCACGCTGGTGATACACGATGGTAATCATCCATGATATAATCACAGGAGTAACGTCATCAATGCCTTGCTCGCCTGTAAAATAACTAGCTTTAATGATTACACTTGTGTCGTGCAACCTAAGTAATGCTATGAATTACCCTGGCAGTGTACAACTCAACCAGTGCTTTATGGGACTTGAACAAGTCCATACTTGATCAATGGATGCACTTAACCTACCCACTACCACCTAGCTTACTGCTCGCAGGTGCCACAACATAACAACCAAACCCCTAACGCGAAATTACTTTCATCCTCTCCACATACTAGACCTCGACACCTCCTCATCACCCCACTCTACTACCAGATGCCTCCCATGTTAACCTTTATCACCCCCTCCCCATCCATCCAGCATAATCCTACACCATACCCCTAGCCCCATCCTCCTGCTGACAAGACTTTACTACACCAACTCATCTAAGAGACCAAGCCCATGTATTTAAACATGTTCTGACAAGTATTCTGACCTCATTCTGTATTTATGACGTCATATACATCACATAGATTTACGAGTTTAACCCATTCAGACAGATTATGGAATTTCTTTCAAAACTGTACTCCCTCTATCTTCAGACACCCTCCCCTCTTTTGCAACCTTTACCACCTTTATCTGACACTAATTAGAGTCAAAAACATACTTCGAATCGTAGGCAATTAATCCTACCATGCATTCTACAACATTTAAACATTCTAGTATCTTTCACGCTGGACACTGCTGCCTTTTACAAATATATTCTGATTATGAGGTTGAAGCTATTACCAGTTGATCCCCGTTTATCTTTCTTATCGCTTGAATACGGGCGAGACCCGGTTCGGTGGTCGAATTTTCTAAAACAGTTGTATTTAACCTATTTTGATCACGTAACCCCGTATTTATATAAAACTTCTAATGCCCAAATTTAATCTTGCCGCACCGATATGAATTGCACAAAAGAGAAAGAGAGGAAGAGAAAAAGAGTAAATGGTGCTCCCAGTTCGAATGTCCCTACGTTCGGATCTCCTGTGACTAACCCTAGATCTGGCACTGATTATTCAGCATCTGTCATTAAATTATATATATATATATATATATATATATATATATTTTAAATGCACATAACTCCTAATATGTGTTCACGTACACCTGAGGGTACGCGTAGCCCCGGTTGAATCACACTGGTTCTAAGGGGTCATAACCGCAAGAGACTGGACTGCAGATGGCAGAGAGTTCAGGCTTCAAATCCCAGTTGGGAATTGCTGAGTGTTTATTTTCCTAGTTGATTTTAAATTCACCCTCCATGTACAGTACATTCAAGTTCACTTCCTCGAAAATCATTTCTACTCCTATCATTTTACCATAATTAGTAAAATAGCGTATACCCCGAATGGCTAATAAGTCGGGGAGAAAAAATACTAGAGAGGTTTATCTTGAATATGATATTCCCGAAAATTGTGATCTCTTTACGTTTAAGCTATGGATCATTCGGCCCTTCAATTTGATTTATAGTTCTAAATTGGGGTATTTCCATAATCCTTCCCTCTATTTCTTTCTTCATCAATACTTCCTCAACCTCGACTTCTAAGCTGGGTTGTTTGAAAAAAGGGCAGGGGAAATTAATTATTTGTTCTTATCAAATATGAAAGTCTGTCAAACCGCTCAATAGCTTCACATCAAGCCTGCCATACGAGATTTATTTGTAGTATGGAATCTAGAGTCGTCTTTATAAGACGTCCAGAGGCATCCATACTTGTGTAAAGTAGCAATGTGTGGGCGTTCATTTTTTTAATATGTGCATGTTGAATTAGTTACTATTCTCTAAAGGGGCCCATTCACGGGGTGATATTGAAGCAACCAGTTTGACAGTGTGATTAATATTAAATTGCTGGGGGATTCGGTTGCTCTCTCAGCTCCTCATTAAAAATATACAAACGATTTGGTTGTCAACCAATCTTTTCCTCCATCTCATTTCTATCAGTTCAAGTTATCTCTATGTGACGTGTGGACACACAATCATACATACATTGCTTTCGAGCAATCCTATTAACAAATGAATCGCAGGGTTGTATTTTAGGGAACCCAAGTTAAGGTCTATATTTGGATATTTTTATGAAAAAAAAACTATTCTCATTTTTTCACATATTAAATAAAATATTGCTCTCGCAGATATATTTAGTTTAATTTCCTACATATGGTGATATTAACAGCTCTTGAATATCTGTCATGAGCAATGTGAAAACTACCAGGAATGTTTATCCTACTTAAAAAAATTTGATCAAATGCCATTATTCTGTTGCAGCAAAATTTTATTTATTATGGTAAAAAAAGGGTTTTGGTCATAAAACTACAAAACATGGATCTTCACTCGCATTTATTTCCTCCTTCCATCTCAAGTTTAGTTAGCAGGTCAAGCAATCCTATTGCCAAGGTCCATTGACGGTGCAACCACTGTGCAATCTGCTTCAGATTCCCGGCAAATGTGATCGGATTCACGGGACAGATCAATAATCAAAATATCGCTTGGGCGATCCGAATAACAGGTACAATCTAATTGCGTTTGCCCACTGACTGTTAAATATTTGGAAAATTTGGTCAAAAGCAAAGGGATTGACAGCCCAGTCATTTCAATATCACCTCGTCAATGAACCCCTTAAGAGTCATTGTTTCAATATCAGGTTTAGTAAAAGTTCAATTTAAACATCAGCTTCAATAAGTGTTTGCAAATGTGGGGAAGAGGACTAAAGGTTAAGCTCATCTTGTCTGGTTAGCCGATGACTGGAAGATCTTATGTTTTTTTTCCTAAATTGTTTCCCACTCTCGTTCAAGTAAGCATGGTTGCATTTCCTATAAATTCTACTCCCCTCATTTATACCACATTAGTCTTGTTAGTTACAGAGTGCCCGGACTATACAGATAGGCAATGAAACAGGGATTTATTTTTAATTTTTTAGACAACCTGGAATCGAACTTGACGAAGTTTCAGAGCTAACAAACAATATTTAATACAATACGTTTCAGACACTCCTTAAAATAATAATAAATAGTCCTCGCATGTTAATTGTTGTCTAACTACCCATCGGGGGTATGTGCATTTAATTAGTGGGGTGGAGATAATGAGATCTAGATTATAAGAAATGTAACCTTATCTTCTTGGAGAGAGAAATGGAACACAACTAAGAAAAATACACTCTCATTTGGCTACATCAAACCAGGATTTGAACCTTGACCTCCCTGTCACCAGCAAAACTAGTTTAAGCGAGCTTGACTATTAGTCCACGCACCCACCAATGTTGATAATCCAAGTGTTAAATCCTGTGTATTTATTATATAAATATGTATAAAATAAATACCATGTATATACTATATATAATAAATATATACACAGTATATATAATATTCTATATACATGTATTTATATATACAAAATATATATTATTTATATAAATATTATAGGCATATATATATAATATAAATACGTAAGTTATAAATAATAAATATGATTTATATAGGCCTATGTTATTTATATAAATAATAAATATTGTTTATATATATTGTTAAAAATATATTGTTGATGTATATTATTTATATATATTATAATATGTATTTAATAATATGTATATATGAATTTATATATAAATAATCGGTATATAGATTTATTTTACATATATATATTATTTAAATATAAATAATATATATATATATATCATTGGCGTGTCGTAAAGTGTCGCCCGGGTAAGCAACATTAGTTTAAACTGTATCTGTGAATTGTAGAACACTCATAGGTCAGGCATTGAGGAGAATACATTCCTGTGTGAAGCATGCAGAGTAGAGCATATATAGGATTGGTCAAATAGGGCCCGATTGGGCGAGAAAATATCACAGGTACAGTTATAACCAGGTCTGCTTCCCTTGCAACACTCCATGACACGCCACTGATATCTATGTATATATATACTTTTTAGTAAGCATAGTTCATTGTTGACAACAAAAGCCTTGTCAACTGTTTAATATATATTTTAAAATGAGTATTTCTTTTATGTTTCCAAACCAATGTACCAAAAACTTATGCAAGATTTTGTATTTCCTTATATCATTACTAATTTTACTAAACTTATTAATCATTTTCACACCTATTTAAATGTGTATTTTTTTTGAAAATATCAGGTTAAGTTAGTTGCCTCCATTATGTATAAAAAGCTGTTCAAAACACTATGTATTAAGACTGTATAACGGATTCTTTAAATTGAAAAATTACAACTGGACTCTAGAATTGAACCAGGGACCTGGATTGCTTAGTGGTTAGGGTATTGGCTTAATAAATTGAACGTACCATGTCCCATGTTCTATTCCGGTGTTCAGGTGTCAATTTTCATTTTAAACATAACTTACAAATATAATAGCTTTGCTATTCGGGGGATCACGTTTCATATTAGTTATATATGAAAAACTACTAATTTATTAATAATTTGATATTTTTAAATAAATTATTTAATTACATACATTACAATAATTGTAATTATTATAAATTTTGATAGTTAAATCTATCATTTTCTATTTTTTGAAAACATTTATAATCTATTTAGAAAATTATGCAGATATGTTTGCATTTACTGATTGTTGAAAAGTAGAAGCTCTACAAAAAATTTAAAAATTTAATTAATAGGTAAATAAGATTCCCTTGTTTTTTTATTAGTTTATGCAAAAAGCAGGCCAATCATACACACTCTAGGATTTGTTTAGAAGTATCCTAAATAATAAGCAATATTTAATCAGTGATGAACATATTAGCTATGTTATTTATTTTTGTTATATTAGAAACTTATATAATCATAACGCTTCAAATAATTAATTGCCACTCCTCTGTTACACATAAATGGTTGAGTGTTCTTTAATAATTTTCGAGAAACATTTAGTTCATCAAACTTCTAGATAAAGTAACACTGTCCTGTAAAATGTTCGATCTAAATTCTAAATTATATTTTTACTGACCGTAAAACGATTAAAATACATAAATCTGTTCACCTAATATTCCTGTTATTCCCGTATTTTTTAAAAAAGTAATATAATTTATAAACCACCTGCTGCCTCCCATCCCGAAACCCCCCAATTGCTTCTTTGAAATATTAACATTCTCTTGGCTAAGAACTGCAATTGAAAAGAAAGGAATGTTTTTTTTAAACATTTGGTAGTTTTGTTCGAAAATAAAATCATTGTCTGAAGTCCTCAAATCCACGGCCACTGTTCTAATATGACTCAGTTAGTTCGTAAAAAAATTTACATAACTAATACTATTAATACTTGGAATTATAAGATATCATATTATGATTGGTTTATATTTTTTTCCCTAATTTAACAAATATTTTCCAACCACAGTGGAATCAGCACACAACTTAATTAGCCTAGGACCATATAAGTCACATCCGGGAATTGTACTCTTTATATAACTGGGCCAAGCTATAGATTATTATTATTAGCAAAGCGTCTTACTACCCGTTCGGGTTATACGCACTTACGCTAATGTGTAATGGTAGGATGATTGTGATATGAAGTGAAGGATCTACAGTTTAACGTGGAATCCGAACCACGGTGGAGGCCTGGCATTCCTCACATTCACAAGATGTCTTGTCAGAGTGTCTTGTCAGAGGTGAAGGAAGGGTTTGGTAATCAGATAGATCTTTGCCGGGACCGAGGATTGAACCCCGGCCGCCAGCATAAAAGTCTGACACCTTACACCTAGACCACCAGGTCACCAAAAACGCTATAGAATATACCAATAAATAGTTCATTACTTTCAGACCGTATTGGTCTCAAACCCGTGTCCTAGAGTTGGCATCCCTAACCACTCGTGCATTGGAAAGTAACCACTGTATTGAGATTTAAGAGGGATGGAGGATTATTTAATTGAGTGTTTCTTAAGTAAAGCATTACCAATTACCTAATACAGTGTGATCCAACTGGTGGCCCGCCAGCCAAATGCGGCCCACGCTCACTGAAAACGTGGCATATGTGAAATAAGTAATGACTCAAATAAAAATATTTATTTAACATGGTCAGGATTCCATTTTACTGTGCATTTATTTGATTAAAACAAACATGCTTAATTAATAAATTTAAATTTATAATGGTGAGTGGGTTTGTGAAAGTGTGTATGAGTAAATAACAATTTTCAAAGTACATTTTTGGGAGATTAAAAACTTTTTTTTTTTTGCTGTAAATTTTAAATATTCTCTTAACACAAAAAAACATACAATTTAAATATAGGTATTGAAAATAATTGTTTACTAATTCTTGTTTGTGGGTAGGCCTATATATTAAGTTGATAGGATAGCTAAAAATATATTCAGCCCACGGTGCAAACTGATTATCAGATTTGGCGCTTGAGATGAAAAATGTTGGACCACCTTGATTTAATATTTATCTTAGAATTGAAATAAATACTCTTTATAAATTATAGGTGAACATAAACTCTTAATTACATATTGTTGTATATTACCTATCTATAACAAAATATAATATTTATTAGTGCTTGGAACCTCACCTAGACTGAGCTTCCAAAGAATTTAAAAAAACTAAGTTCAATCGTAATTTGAACATACCAGCTCTAATCTTTAAGGAAACGCAAATTAATGTCCATATGTAGTTTTCATAAAAAAAAAATTGGTCAAAATTAATCAAATGTTGCTTCATTAGATAAGTTTGGTTTAATTTTCTACACATCATAATATTAACAATTCTTGAATACTAGTAAAGGGCATCGTGGAATTTGAACACAACTACCCATCTAAACAATTTTTCGTCAAATGCAAATAATGCTTATGAAATACATTCAAGTACTGTTATGATAACTAGCCATACGAGAAAAATGACCCAAATATACTGAAGATTTATTTTATACGTATGAAAGGGAAATTATATAAAATTCAAATTAAAAGTGGTTGTTTAAGCCCAAGATAACACTTTTTATATAAATTAATTTTAGTAGTACTATGTTATCATTTTTTGTTATTTTATTATCTTTGGACTCACACAAGTCTATATAATAATTCTCTTTACCAAATGATTAAAATTGTTGTTTGAAGTTATACATACATGCATACATACACACACTAAACAAGGTTCTAAATTAGACAAGGCACAGCATTAGTTTTTTAAGCAGAGGTTTTATCATTAGAATAATGAGTATTATAATTGTGTTTAAAAGTTTAGTAGCGAAAGTTCCCATTATTGTGTTATTTTTAAAAATAATGTTGCTCATTGAGTAAAAAATATTTACTTTTACGCCTCAAATTTTTCTTCGCTTATATTTAATCTTCCTCTACTCTCCCGTGGCACATCTGTTGAAAAACGCTGCACTTACGAGTGTCACATATTATTAGAATATAAAAAAAATCAAGCATAGTTTATTTAGAGGAAAAAAAAACACAACAATTTCCTAAAAATTGGCTCGAGCTATTTTGATTAAAATACGTATCCAGGCATTTTTAATCTAAATTTAATATGACAGAGTACTTGAGATAATAATAAAGTTACAATTTTCATTATTTTTCCGTAACACCTTGAGATACTAAATAACTTATCATTGCAAAAAATGTAGGTTTTTTTTTAAATAAAAATATTTTATTTAAAATATATTTTCATATAATCGATAGTTTCTGAGTTATAATCAAATATACATATCTTTTAACCGAGTTCTTTTAAAAGGATAATAAATTGTTTTATGCTCTTTGGTGGACAGATATATTCCTATTTCCTTAGTATTTTTGTAAGATTGTATATTCTTTGTAGAATGTGATACTTTTATTTCTATTATGTTTTTGAAACAATGTATATTATTTATACTCACATACCAAACGAGTTTTAAGTAAATATCTCCATTTTTAGGTAAAGTAGCGAGAAGGTATAAGCAGTGCGCTGTACCATTTGTTTTTAACCTCACATAACTATATATTTTTGATATCAACATATATACACTATTGAGGCACAATTTGGTAAGTGTACATAAATTGCATTGAAGGAAAGAATAAATTTATTTACAAGTAGGTAGTGGTGGTCGGGCACCTGATGTTTCTGGCAATAAATCAGGCATCTAAAATTCCCGGAATATCGGGCGAGTAATTTTTATGTCCGTGTTTCGATTGGGCATCTCAAGAACCTGGTTGGTAAGTATAAAATACCATGATAGCACTAGCATTAAATTCAAACTTTGAAAAAAATAGTGTTTAACTGATATTCATGGTTGAATTATTTCAATTCAACTAATATTAAACAAAGGTAAGTATTATATTTTATAAATTCGTGAGTTATTATGTTTTCTTTCAACAAAACTAGAATAACCTTTTCTCACAGGTTACAAGTCTAAAACATAGCAAGATCAAGATTCTTACGATTTAATTTTCTTCGTCGTTGCCAAAAATATACTTAATTCAACATTTCCACATTGAGATTTTTAGTCCCTGTGCTTGCGAAAAAAAAACTTAATTTAAATTAGTTTTCTTTATATTTATTTGATATATTATTATTAGCCAGATTTGTTAGGAACAGAACTTTTACAAAGAAATTAGAAATTTGCTCTAATAACTATAAATTCTTAAGCTAAGCTTACATTATTTTTTTTCAATCAAATGTGACTATTTAACTTTTAATTTGAAATTGAATAGGCCTGTGACAAAGTTGTTTTTATGAATTAAAAATATATTAAATTAGACTGTTAAACTTATAATGTGAAATTTTACAGTCCTGTGCCAAAGTTGTTTGTTAATATGAAATGCCCACCCGAGTCTGCCCATGCCCGAGTGTAATTTTGTAATACCCGCACGAGCCAAACCGATACAACTTATGCTGCCCGACCACCCCTACATGTAGGCCAACTCTTTAGTACATATATTCACAATGTTGAATAATAATTTATGTTTAGTATTAAAATCCAAGTTTTATATTGCTTCACATCCTTAGTATATTTTTGAATGATCATGACTAGTTTAATTTATCACTTTATCATTATCTTTTACTTTTTTTTAACTATAAACATTTTGTCCGCTTATTTATTACTCAAAGAGGTTTTTTTTCCTTGAACTTGGAGTTGGACTCCTGGAAATTTTGTAGTATTCACATGTATAAAATCTTTAAAAATTTGGTTACCAAATTGTTGATTGATGTATGGTTTATTAAAATAGGATTTATTTATGTTTAAAACAATAATTATGGAAATATAGGTAAACTTAAAACTCAATTCGTCGAATTAATTCACCATCTGTATTATCTGAAATATCTAGGTTCACGTGTGTTGGCTAGTAGCTAGAGACCCTAGTTCATATTCTGTTTGGGAAATATTTTAGAATTTACATGATAGGAAATATGGTAAGGCTAATGTTATTTGGAGTTCACTAAAAGTGTGATTCCATAAGACAAAATGTCTTCCTTGTATTAAAATAAGTAAAATTACGGTATCGTACCTTGTATGACGAAAATAAATCTAAGATGTTTGAAAAGAAGATGCTTAGGAAAATATTTGGTATTAAAACGGATGGGGAAGATACTAGGGAGTAGAAGAGATTATATAAAGAGAGATGAGTTCCATACTATTTTACTCATCACAAGACATTGTCAGGATAGTCCCGTGGATTTTGGTGGGCAGAATATACAGCGCGAATGGAAGAATCTAGAACCGTGTTCACGATATTGACTGGCAGCCCCATTGGTAAGAGACAATTATGTGGAAATGCGCTTTCAAGTTTATATTGTCATAGAGTAAGTAAGCAATAGGTATATAAAGACAAACATTTTTACTAATCTAGTAATAGCCATAGTTTGAAACAAAAGTTAATGACCGTCAAGCTTAGATACATAGTAAATTATACATTTTTAAACGTTTGAGTAAATCTTCAATGATATTGATCATTATTTGTATAGTTATTAGATACTAAGACCAGGTCTCATCCATTTTTCAAATAATTGACTTGGTCGAAGACAGTCCAGTATGTCACGTCACTCATCCGAATACTTATTAATCTTGTATGAGAAATGGAATCAACAAAAGTTCCCAACATGCAGTTATCGATTTGGCCCTTCCAACTTTATATCAAATGACATTTCCTTCAAGAAAACAGATGTTTGTCTGAGCTGTATTTATAGAGTGATGTATATACCTTCTGACGCACATCTAGTCAATAATAGGAGAAAAAACACACAATAAGAAATTGTCTCCTGTCATCTTTTTCAACTTCTTCAAAATATTTAAGAAACCAACAGCTAACTAATTGGATTCTGACTAATTATGTTTTTACTTTAGTAGGGCCTAAAATAAAACAAATTTTCATCTAAATGTTTCAATAAGTTTTTAAACTATAAACGAGAAACTAGGTACTCCTAATTATTTCTCATCAACGAGCAATTCGTCAATTTTCCCCAATACATTATTTGTCTCGTCTTTTGAAACTTGTGGTCATTGGTACGTAGGCCTATGCGAGCTTGCGATAATCTTAAAGGTGTACAAGCGATTTATGAGTATTTAACTTTTTGTAATAAAGGTATTTTTTACTGGCTTGTTTAAAAAAAATTATTCTAAAGTTAAAATTGTTAGAATCCCCCCCTTACTAAGTTCATATATATATATATATGTATATATATATATATATATATATATATATAATACTATGGTTAAAGATGATTCCCAACAATATTTGTCTTAGAAAACATATTTGTTGCCTCTCACCTCGTACCAAGGGAATAAATTGAGATATTTTGATAACAAAGTGCAGATAAAGATCTTTTGGCCTATAAAGAATGAACAAACAGTAGAATTGAGAAAGCTACGTAATGAATATTTTAAATGTTTGTATTCATCACCATACATATTAAGGATAATCAAGTCGTGGAGGCTGAGGTGGGGTGGTCATGTGGCACGTATGTGTGATGACAGGCGTGTATACATACTTTAGTTGAGAAAACTGAAGACGCAACACCCCTTGGTAGACCAAGACGTCGATGGGAGTATGATGCTAAAGTATGTTTTAAGAAGGTGAGTAATGATGGCAGGATTGCTCCACAGGATGATTCGAAACTCTCTGTAAAAACTTTAGTGGGAGATTAGGAACACTTAAACAAACTTTTCATTAATTAGTGTATATCCACCGACGTCACCTTTTGGTGCTAGAGGGCACTGTTGGGAGGATCGTTAAATGACTATTTTTCACCGCCATCATTCATAAAATATACCTTGTACTTGTTACATAGAGAATGTCATGGATTCTGAGATGGGTTACATGTATCTTGCAAATGAGTCTGGGTAGTCTTTGAAAATGTACGGCAATCAATGCACTGACACTGTCAGGTATGCATTATTGTTTGCAGTAATTCCTTTGAGCCACTTCTGTAGTAAAAATGTTATTCATACTCTCCGCCCTTATTTTACTAATAGCGTCCTCTTTCACCTAAGGGTGGCATCTGGGGACATACATTTACTAACTAAAAGGGTTTGTTTAGTGTTCCCTATTTCCCATTAAAAATTGTACATAGAGTTTCTAATCAGTCTTTATAAAGATTATAGGGGCTGCAGATACGTAATAATAAAAAAATAAACCAAAGGAGCCAGTCAAAAGTTTATTAAGAAGGGATTTTAGGGATTGGAGACGCATCATATGTTGAATAATGGAAACCTGTCAATGTTTTACTAAAAATGGATTGTAGGGGCTAAAGAAACGTCATATTTTGAACGATGTAAACCAGCCAATATTTTGTTTAAAAGTAATTGTTGGGACTAGAGATATGTCATATGGTGGAAGATATGCATCAGTCAATTTGTTTAAAAGATATTGTAGGGATTGGAGACACGTCATATGGGAGATGATGAGACCTAGTCAATATTATGTTAAAAAGGGATTGTATAGACTAGAGACACGACATATGATGAACAATAAGAATCAGTCTAGAGTATGTTAAGATGGGTAAGTATAGACTGGAGACAGGTCATATGGCGGATGATGGGAGCCAGTCAATAATTTGTTTAGGCGCTGATGACCCATGTGTGTCGACACGTTTGTACACACTAATAATAATAATAATAATAATAATAATAATAATAATAAAAATAGTGTGTTCAAAAGTGACTTTAGATACGTCATATGGTTGTTGGTGGATGATGGAACACAGTCAAATAATTTGTTTAAAAGGGATTGTAGAGAATGGTGACACGTCATTGCATTCATACTGTATTAGGAGATCTCTTAATCTCTCAAACAGGATACACCCAAGAGAGGGAATTTGGAAATGTATTTTGGAGTGTGTCTCCAATTGACTCGTTAAGAGAGTGTGTGCAATTCAGGCTCAAGTTGCCCAATTAGAGAATTGACGTTGGTTTTTTTTTTCTTTACAAACGCATGTTTTATGTAGGGGTGAAACATAATTCAAAGGAACACGTGTGACCAGGAGGTAACAAAAACCATCAATAAAAATTAAAAACACATGTTTATATTTTATTACTTTTCTTTATTAAAATAGGATAGTTCTGTAACAATGTTCTGATGATTATAAAACGTTACACTTAAAAGCTTAATTTATTCACACACTTTAAAAAGTAAAAACTCAAATAAATTGTGCTACTTTGGTTATTTATATTCTTTTATTACTTGGTTCTATATCTAATCATTGTGAAATGTTTGGTTTATCTATATTCTCAAATCTCTTATAAATTCTGAGGAACTTATGGTCAATTAAACTCATATTAATTTGAATTTAAGATTGATTTGGTTATATATCGAGTTTGTATTGATTCACTTAAATTAATTTATTACGTAAATATTATCATATCTTAAAATACGAGCTAAAGTCTAGGTGTAGGTAAAGAAAATGTGAAAGACAACATTACATAAGGGATCCTTTATTTTCTAGTGCTATTAACAAAGATGGAGTCATGCCTCCAAAGTCAGAATCAAGCATGCTGACCACTCATCTAGCCCTCCCTGCCTCCAAAGTCAGAATCAAGCATACTGACCTCTCCCCTACGCTACCTGCCTCCAAAGTCAGAATCAAGCATGCTGACCACTCACCTAGCCCTCCCTGCCTCCAAAGTCAGAATCAAGCATGCTGACCATTCACCTAGCCCTCCCTGCCTCCAAAGTCAGAATCAAGCATGCTGACTACTCACCTAGCCCTCCCTGCCTCCAAAGTCAGAATCAAGCATGCTGACTACTCACCTAGCCCTCCCTGCCTCCAAAGTCAGAATCAAGCATACTGACTACTCAAGCATCCCTGCCGTTTTGTAAGAAAGTAAATGCGATATTATGGACGAGGTGTGCTTTGAACTATTTGGAACATCTTGGAGAAAACAATATGGGAGCCAAATTAATAGTATAAATACATTTTATAATATTCTTATTGGGGACATATTATTGTAATCACTGTTTTTACATTTATTATAGGTATAACTGGGTTATTGACAACGTGATAACACAATCAATTAGTGAACTCCTAAATTCGTATTCTTCCTCTTCTTTTTCCCCTTAAATATTCTAAGTCTTAAAATAAACTATACTTATTACTCTTGAGAAGAGTAGAGCTCTTTTAAGTGTTGTAAAATGGTTCATGTGATTGTAAACCGTTATTTCTGTGGCTAGACACCATCCCCGTTGTAATATTGAGAGCGCAAGTCTTGGGGGCCCTGGTTTGATTAGGTATGGTGCTGATTAATGTAGGGTGGATGATCCCAAAGTAAAGATAATATATAGGTAGTGCCATTTGGGAGAATTTGTTGATGTCATTGCTTACGTCAGCCACGAAACTATGTCACCCAGTACACAGTAGTTAGTAGTATGTCGTGCGGTCCAAGTGATTCGGGCGGTCCTTTCATTTATCTTTATGATTATGTATTTGTTTGTGTTTGCCTGGTAGTGTTTTTTTCGTGTATACTTATTTACTTTATTATTTACTCAAGTATCTGTTTTAATATACTAATATAAAATGCAGCAGAAATGTTCTAGTTAATGATTCAATAGTAGTAACTATAATACTAAATATATGTGTGAATGCTAACTATATGTAATTGTATTGTTCTTATCAAGCTGTTTATTAATTATAATAGTTTTTCTTCTATATAATATAATATATAGGATACAAGTCATGGCTGAACAATCAAACCTTTAGTTTAGACTTTTTGTTAATTTATTTACGTACGTTAGGCACGTAAATCTACAAGTCATCGTTGAACAATCAGACTTTTAGGCTTTTTGCTAAGTTGTGTGAACACGATCTTCAATTTTAATTACATGTGTTTTCAAACAGGCATATAAAATGCCTAGCTTTGCTGTTCCACTCTGAGTAAATAAACAACGAAACTGCAAGGTTAATAATATATCATTTACTCCTTTCTTAAGGATCCAGAAATTTTCCGTAAATGGGTGATTAAATGTAAAAGTAAAGACACAATTAATACAAATTTTGCTCGAATATTTTCCATTCATTTTACCGATAGTGACTTTGATATTTCTGATGCTAAATTGAAAGTTAATTAAAATGACAAGTACTTAAAAAAATTGAGTGTTGCCAGTGTTAATACAATAGTTCCCAACACGTAAGTAATTTTAAATAGTTTTATAATTTTTTAAGTGTAATTTATTCAGTTTTTCACATTTATTGGTGTGGATTTTAAATATGTATTAATATGTTTAATGTTCCCAAACGGGATATTATAATTTCAAACAATAATTATTTAGAAAGGACTTTGTCTTCCATAAAGCTTTGTGAATGTTAAGCCATATTCTCAAGTGTCATTTTCAGTTATTCACTGAAGATTAATACAAAATAAACATCAGAGCACTCATTTCATTAGACCGATTTATGTCATGCTTTCATTAAAAGTTAAAAGAAGTTATACTTTTATTAATTGTTAATTATTATCATTATTGAAAAATGAAAGTACAATGAACCGTGTGAACACTCACAAGAATTAATGAATTCGATTTATTTAAACGTAAAAACTTATTTAGATATTTACAGACGATGTGCTGTTAAAAGATTTATCAAAAATGATATTTAAGTGGCGAGACGAACAGACCGACCCATTTTTGGACTGTTACAGACAATTTCAATGTCTGTGGAATATAAGTAGTGATTTGTATAAAATAAAACAGCACGTGGCACTATTTTAGTAAATTAAACAATAGTTGATTATTCTCAACATGATGATTATGATAAATGACAAATGTGAACAAATTACTTTAATTTTTATTTTCATTAAAAATGAATCACTTGAAATTATTCATTGAAAAAAAAAGAGACGTGAGAAAACG
This sequence comes from Timema californicum, assembly GCA_902141385.1. Classification (NCBI taxonomy): domain Eukaryota; kingdom Metazoa; phylum Arthropoda; class Insecta; order Phasmatodea; family Timematidae; genus Timema; species Timema californicum. Next base: position 449,573 of record CABFOW010000005.1, on the reverse strand, counting down.
ACTTTAAGCGCTGGCTAGTGTACTGAGTGACGTCACACGCTCAGCCAATCAGATGTCTTTCTCCAACTGGCGCTACCTTCTATTCTCTTTACATTGGATGAGCCTACTCTTTGCAGACAGGTTGATGAGATCGAATTGTTTTTAATATATGTAGTAGAGCTTAATGTTTTGTATCAGGTGTTTGTTAATACAATAAACTAGTCTTCTTTGATATTATTAGTGATTAGAAACAAGACGTTAAATACACCAATTGAGAAATCTGGAATTTACCCAATCCTTACTATTTTTTTGCTTGCATATACTCCCATATGTTCACATGGATGTCGATGAACTGAGAAACGTGAAATATGACCAGATTTTGCGCTTAGTTGAAAAATATTATTTTTAATAAATATATTGTTTGTTATTAGTGATATTACAACATAAAAGCTTATGACAATCTAATTTAATCAAAAAAAAATTGGAAGATTGTGGAGGGTGATTGCAAAAGAACTTTTCTAGCCAAATAATGGAAAATTCCTTGAATGAAAACTGTCAGGGAATCGAATTCAAGTCTAGATCGTCAGAGTCAGACATACCAATCAAACCCTCGAGAGTTTAACAAACTCTGCCGGTATGTGTCACCTACAAATAAATGCTATTTAAAATAGTTGGGGGAAAGGAATAATCATGATTATGGTTTGAGCAAATAATTGACGTAGATGTGTCATTCCTTGTGACCTAGGTTACTTTTAATACTTTTTATAGATTTGGGGACTAAATTGTTAGATTCTTAACGTAATATTATGACAACATAAAACTTATCAGCTAAATTAAACTATGGCAGTAACATTTAAAAAAATATATAAGTTAGTAAGATTTGCCTTGGAATGAACTTATAGGAAATACAAACTTTTGGTTGCTGTCAACATTTTACTACATTATTAGTATTCATTTTCGTGATATCTATTAAAAGAAATTACTGCCGTTCATATGACTTGAGTTATGAATACGTGAAAATATATATTTTGTAACTTTTCTAGCTGTCAGATAAGGTTATTCCTATTGAAATGAGACTGTGGCTATTCAAACTTAATCATAAATTTTAGTTATAAGGAGATAAAATGCACATCTACACAAATAGGCAGATATATCAATAATCATTCGTTCATTTAGTGTCCAAACACAAAGTTATATGAGAGAGAATTCTATGATGACAACCAAAGTAACAAAAAGACGTTTAAAGCCCACGTTAATCTTATTTATTGTTTCTGAAATGGAGTGAATCTGCATTTAGAGGTGTCAATTAGTTTCACACTCTCCCAGAACCTAGAGAAATTGAAGTCACATAGAATATTAAGTGCCTGTATCACTCCAGGCTAATAGTTATTGTTATTATTACTAGCACCACGTCTTACTACCCGTTCGGGCTATACGCACTTACGCTAATGTGTAATGGTAGGGTGACTGTGAGATGAAATGAAGGAACTACAGTTTAACGTGGAATCCGAACCACGGTGGAGGCCTGGCGTTCCCCACATTCACAAGATGTCTTGTCAGAGGTGAAAGAAGGGTTTGGTAAAGCTAATAGTTAAAGCCTAGTACTCACTGGGCGATAATCGCTGGATAATTGTCAACATCACTCGCGCATACACCAAAGTGTATCCGGACACAAGTCTCCACCGATTTTAAGCGTCCACATCGAGCAACCGCATTTCCTCAGTCCCCTTTCAATTTACGATGGATCCGCACATCACTGCTGGTGTTGCTGCCACCTTTGTAATCATTACATGAGGCCAAAAGCAACCAAAGATAAAGGAAAAAAGACGTTTGTAGAAAAGGGAATTTTCAAAATGGGGGTAGATTATGGTAATTTTTTTTGTCAGGGCTATTTTTAACTGACGGGTGCTCATTAAAAATGTCTCAAGGATGACGAAATAATATTTCGAGGAGCTACTTTGTGGTGGAAGCCAAAATTACCGCTACATCACCAAGATAATACATAATGAACAAAAACCGTTTACTATTACAATGAATAAAAAATCATTTGAATAAAATTCCAAAGTTGCCCACCGATACTTGCGCGTGGGTACACACCGAGCGATATTCCCCAATATAGGTGAGAGACAAAACACTGACAACTTTCTTTGCTCTTTTAACGCCAGATACTTGGGCGATGTTCCCCATGTATCCAGACACACGGAAAACATCGGTGGATTTTATTTGGCAATTATCGTCCAGTGTGTACTAGACTTAGGTAGGTTGTAGGCTACAGCTTGAACCAGGCGTCCCATCTTGGTGTGGTAACCTTGAGTACTCATTGGAAAATAGTGGTTAGTGAGACAAGTGAAGTCATTTTACAATATATATATATATTTTATAGTGAAAAACTTTTTGTAGTAGGCCCAATTTGATAAATTGAGAAAATCACACTTCAATGCGATAGCTGGTTTGAACTTAATCATTTATCTAATATCTCGGTTACCCACTTCAGTGATCTCAGAGACCAGTCTGCAAATTACAACTAGGACGGTGTTTGAATCCCGGTTAGGGGTAGGCTACTGAGGTGTTATTTTTCTAAATGGTTTATAACTCTCCTTCCACGCAAATGCAGGTATATGTTTATCTTTCTTATCTCCACCACATTGGCGTATAGCTCGAACGCCTGGTTATAGCTGTATTACCTCTTAAAGCTACGTGGTATCCGTGGGATGAGACGGGCTCTTGAAAGACGAGCTGAAGTATCAGAAAGAGTGATGCAATGATGAGCGAACAATATTTCGGACATTGTAAACAATTCTATGTTGTCAATTACTTTCCATGACACATATTCCCTAAGAGAAACCTCACAAAGGTTTCACTGTTGGTGTTTTCTTTAACACTTAAGGCTAGACAAATATAAAACGTTTTTGTCATTGGTCATTGTAAAGTAATTCTTGGAGAAATATATTTTCTCCTAGAAACAAAAGGTTTACTGAACAATTCTACATTGATCTTGATTCGCTTTAATTTAATCAAATATGACGTAATCAATAACATGTTTATTGATTGTTAAACACAAACATATTGGTTTGAAAACCCTGATATACTTACAGAAATGCACATTCTACTTTAATTAATCAAGTACAAAGCACAAGTATGCTAGCACGATTACTAAAATGTAGCAAATCGTTGATTGTTTAATTCCAGGCCTCCACCATGGTTCGGATCCCACGTTAAACTGTAGGTCCTCCATTTCATCTCACATCACCCTACCAATACACATTAGCGCAAGTGCGTATAACCCGAACGGGTATTAAGACGCGGTGCTAATAATAATAATTTATTGATTGTTTGATGAGTGTTCAATGCAAGGGTCGGTCCTTACGCGCTTCCCATCCATCCGGAGCTGGACGTGTACTCAGCCCTTCAGGTGGTCCGCATCATCTGGGAGAAAGAACATCTACTAGAGAGGTTCAGAAGTTCCCTGGTGCTTTCCGAACTGAAACTCTACGAATGAGTGATAAAGAGCCTACCAATTCTGCCAGGACAGGTATTTTAACATACCTTCCAGGGATCTTCTACATTCCACAATCGAAACGAGACCCGCGGTCTTACCCTACCGAAGGAAATTGTGCTACAATTTTTATAGAACAAACCGTCATCCTTGACTGGGTTTGAACCCATGGACATCGGGTCCTGAGGTGAGAACTCAACCTCAAGACCACTGAGTTGAACTAATTATTTATTAGAAACACTAAAAATAATTCCGAATTTTTATATGAGGCTTATTTTTATAGTTGTGATGCAAGCCCGTATTTTTACTCAAGAAGATAGCTTAAACCAACTCTTAAGCTATGAAGAGCTTACTTAAGTCAAGATCCGAATAAAATACAATTTATATTTGAAGTTAAACTTAAATTGATATTCTTACAATTTGAATTATGTACATTTGAAATATCTTAAGAACCATTTTAAGTTTTGTTTGATATTACATATCATGTTATTTTACCATATTTAAGAATGAGCTAAGTTGATTTTCCTAAGGTGTTATTAGATCCAGAAACAAAATTTGGATATAAAAACTCCCAGAATAATTCCACTTTAAATTTACTTTAAATACTCATATGTTTCTTCTTAATAAAACATGATTGTTTAACATAAAACAAAAAATCATGCGAAGATAATTAACTTTTGAAAATTATTTAAAAGGGCCTATTATTTGAAGGCGTGTTGAGTTACTAATTATTGATATCAAGTATATTTTATCATTACAACGTATCATTTTGTATGACGTGGGACTCAAATGGCAGTTTGGTACGAATGACTGGGAGGTAATCGAAATTCAAACCGTGGCCGTGGGCGAGAGAATGTTTTCCCCATCCTCTTTAAGACGGGCTCATTTAATTAAGCTATTAATATATTTTGTATTAAACATATCAAAAAACACTTAACCTCAAAGAAACGCTTTAGCTCCCAAATGAACAATAGAATTTGCAAGAGATTTTGTAGCTAAGTAGCAAAACAAACTTTTAAGCAAATATTTCAATAATTGTCGGTATTCTACTTCCCTGTACGAATGGTCTAAGGCAGCGTTGGCAGCATATTTTTCCCTTTAGCCCTAAGTGTAACGAATGAGAAGTGAGATTCACCACAACATGTAAAAATTGAGAAATAAGGTCTGTAAATAGAGCATTTAAAACAACACACATTTGGAACAAGTTTATTCAACGCATGTGGATTTTGACTTATCAGTCAGCCTCAGAAGAAATTTAAGAACTTTTATTCTAATTTAAAATAGTAGACAATTTAATGCAAAATTTGACAATACTTTTGCCTTACAATTTGCAGAAACATTTGATGAATATCTTAACTCAATGCACATCTAAACTCACAATCCAAATTGATATCAAATATTTAAGAATTGTATTTTGACGTGGAGAATGGGATTGTAGAGAATGTCGATTCACTCTCGCAAATGACTAGACTTTCGTTTACGGGAAAATTAGGGTTAAAATGAGTGTGTTTTATCATAAAAGATTTTTCACTCTTCCTCCTCATAAATGCTGGTACATTTGCACTTGATTAAATCTTCCTCATCCCTAACACATTAGTGTAATCAGTAGATACGAGTTTAAACTGAACGTTATTGTAAGATGAGGTGATTAAAAATCAATTAAAAAAATATTGGTATGGTTTATCCTGCGTGTGTACGTACCTATAGTTACGGACGTATTTAATCGGCAATCCTACTCTCTAAGCTACGAGGGTGGACAGTGGTGAACCCATTCAATGGAGGGTGGAAATGTTGTGTGACTGTTTCATGGCATTCAATTGTAAAAAACAACTAGAGATATAATTATTAAAATTAATAATAAAAAGTTAAATATTTAGTTAATTCTTTTATTCCAACTGACCTAGTGGTATAGTGATCAGAGCTTCTGGTTGCTGAACTAGAGATCCCGTGATCGATTTCCTGATGGTATCGGAGGATTTCTCTCCAAATATAAGTGATCCACATGGTCATTAAGATTTGGTTAATTAAGGGCTCCACTGAAAGTTTGTGAGACTAGTACATCCAGGCGTCTTCGAGTCAACGGTACATTAGTAGGCCTACTGGCTAATCTTTCCTCTAACTGAGCTAAAGATTTATGAAGCGTAGACCCGCCATTACTATTACTATAATAATAATTATTATATTATTAGTATTATGATTATTATAGTATTCTGGCCAGGGCCTCTAAGAGAGGTTTTATCAGGAAGTACAAAGTTTCTTTCGGGCCTCCATCCATTAAGTAATTAATACTATCTGAAAAAATAAAAGACATATCACAAAATTATATTTAGTTTATAATTTTATATCTAAAAAAAGGGAAAAATAATAAATCCCAAAAAAATTTTACCTCTACTAATACTTTAGTATTACTACTAGTAGACTAGTAGACTATTACTACTAGTGGAAATAGGATTGATAATCTTCAATTTATGCAAACATTTTCTGAGATCCCAGTAAACTCCCAGGCCCCTTTTAGAACCCCAGGCCCGGGTAAGATGTACCCCCTACCTCTACCTTCCATAGAGCCTGATATTGGCCATTAACTTACTGGTTTTTTGGCATGATACCTAATGTTTAATGAGAAAATAATTTTGTAAATATGGTTTTCCTCCATCCTACCAAACAAGTGCAAGTGTATTTTCTTCAAACTGGCTTCGTCGTATTATTTTGGGTTAAGTCATAGTAGGCGTGTATAGCACAATTATTAGGGTTTGTATAATACGGAATGTCCCATCCTGGATTAAGGGCGCTCAAAGCTCTAGATTTGGTTTAGCTGGGGGATGGAGTGGCTATGGGAGTGATGGGGGGGGGGGGGG
>CABFOW010000005.1:414355-437522 GCA_902141385.1 Timema californicum | reverse complement strand
CTGTAGGTCCTCCATTTCATCTCACAATCACCCTACCATTACACATGAGCGTAAGTGCGTATAACCCGAACAGGTAGTAAGACGCGGTGCTAATAATAATAATTTCTCTTGAAATAACCACCCTCATAAAACAGCGTGGTTAGTATTTCTCAATTATTACGATCTGAAGTTGAACAAACTTTTCCAAATACTTCGAACCTATTGTTGGATTCCCTGTCTCAATTAATCTTATATTACTAACACATTTTGTAGACGTGAACGTAATAAAATTGTTCTTTTAAATGATATAGCCTAGCAACGTGGATAAATTAATTGATCTACTCCTTTAAAACCCTATAAGTTTTTAAACTTAGAGAGTACTTCTAATTTAACTAAGTGGTCCTATTTTTTCACAAGCTCAAAACTAAAACGAAATGAATATCGTGACGAACTTATATTATGCCTACCCATGCTTTTTAACAGTCAATTTGAAAGTAAACAAAAAAAGAGTTTTGGAATACACCTCACTAGCACAAAAAGATAGCTCCCATGCTAACTGGTTGTATGTCCACCATTTATTGCCATGCTCTTGTGGTAACTAGAGGTACTAAATTGTAGTCCAAGTATTCTCACGATATTTGTTTGCTCTCTTTTTTTTTGTCCATTAATTGTATTGTATATAAAAACAAAAATAATAATAATGCCTTGCTATTAAAAGTGTCTAGCAAATAAAATCTTATTTCACAAATATAGTCTTAGTAGAGGATTTTATTCAAATTATATTACTGTGTTGGTATTTCAAGGGTAAAGTTAAGTATAGTGAAATAGTGGGTTTAACAAATGTTGACATTTGTATTGTAGTGACCATTGAAATAATAATACGTTTCATAATAGTACATTAATTTCTCATAATATTTTGTTCAAACAAAAATATTTAGTGGGAAATAGTAGTTTATAAATATGGGAGTATGGCATGCATAGTTAATTGATGATATGTTGTCTTTTAAAAATTTCAAGATAGAGTATAAATATGAACAGAATTTTATATATTATTATTATTATTAGCACCGCGTCTTACTACCCGTTCGGGTTATACGCACTTACGCTCATGTGTAATGGTAGGGTGATTGTGAGATGAAATGGAGGACCTACAGCTTAACGTGGAATCCGAACTACGGTGGAGGCCTGGCATTCCCCACATTCACAAGATGTCTTGTCAGAAGTGGAGGAAGGGTTTGGTAATCAGATAAATCCTTGCCGGGACCGAGGATTGAGCCCCGGCCGCTTCAAGAGAAATATTATATTTTTGAATATTGGTTTGATATTTTTTTATATGTATTTACCATATTTGCTAAAATAGTAGGATACGTATTTTTACAACAAAAAGTTGAAACTATTTTGTTGAATAGTGCAAATATTCCTAATAGATTGAAATAAGCTCCTACATCCTATTATTTTGTTTCAATAAATAAAGTTCAATTTTAAGGAGCCATGTCAATTGATTCTTACAGCTTTATAATGTTTCCATGTTTAATTAGAGAGCTTAGTAATGGATGTCCAAAAAGCATCTTTAAACTCATACTCTAATGACGTAGTGTGTACTGTACGTTGCTATACACGTTAGATTATTTTTTAAATTATAGCTCTTGCTGTGACATAGAAATAGTTTGTGTTCGTATCCCACCTGGTCACTTGAAGGGGAACTTTATCGAGAAAGCAAAAGCTATCCGGCCCACGTAATTCAGGGATAGCTTGACTATGAAATCTTTAATAGTCTTAATAATACTAATACTAATAATGATTTCCTTTATATGGAACAGCCTCGGTGGCTGCATGTTCTAAGGCGTCACGGTTGCAATAGACTAGGCTGCCAATGACATGGATATAGGAGTTTGAATTCCCCAATAGTTAAATACGTGGATAGCCCAAACGGGTCGCAAGACAATTTGAACAAAATTGTATATATTTATTTTAAACACGAGTGTGCACTAATAGAATATTGTTGGTTACCCAAGAGGCTTAGCTTTAATATTGTGTATTTTCCAGACCTCTTTATGTGAGTAAAGCTGATTCTAACCACGTTGGATAACTAGGTATTTAACAGTCAACACACGGATTGACACTAAAGCGTAATACTAATAATACAGCACTAGTAGTAAGTAGTCTAAGAGGGACATTAGTTATTTTTAGCGTTTAACTATATTTTCTTACAAATATACATCTGACCAATAAAATAAGTCACTAGATCTACATTGATGTATTCGTACGTCAGGCGATATATGTAGTGGTCACTTTAGATAGAAAAAATAAACCCCTATGAAATAACAATAAATATAATGGATTCAAAAGCCAAGTTATGTTTGTTAATAACGCTTATAGCCGCATCTACATCTCATGTTATTTAAATTGAAAGATTGCAACTGGACACAGGAATCGAGTCAGGGAACTTTGAATTAGTACTCCAATGCACTAACCACTGAGCTACCCAGGAGTAGTTAGATATCGTTGTTGTTGACAGCAAAAAATACGTTTTTATTTTATAAAAGGCCCTCCAAATGTCTATTCGAAAGAAAATCAAGGTATAGTTTGTTTAGACCTAAATGGACACACTATATTATTTTCTTACGCCTTCAATAAACAAATTAATTTATTCAAACACTTCCCTCAAATTGAATTTCCTTCATTTCCGTTTAGTAATAAGACCCGATTTCAATTTATTAAATAAATACCAGATATTGAGAAAAATCATTAAGTTAAACTATTTTTTTTTTATTTTAATTAACCTACGACTAAATTTTATAGCAAGAAATACTCCATTATATGAATTAAACGTCTGAGTGGCGGATTTCAACGTCGATTATTGAAAAACATAGGAATAAAATATTTTCAATTAGAATCCATCCAATTCACTAACAATCCTAGATTCTCCCTGATTTCATCCCTATCGGTGCTCCAATTCTATTGGTCCTAATTGGGGGTTTGAGACTCCCCTACTCCCCCACCCTCAATAGTCCATTTACCTTAACCGCCATTTTGGAGTGTTATCAACGGGAACCTAGACGTGTTCGAGAAATGGAAGGTAGACTTGACGCAACACGATTTAAAACCTGTTGGCGTTGAGGCCATGTCAACGCGTTGATAATGTCGCTTACTTGACACGCAACATCGACTACATATGCACCACCTTTTTTTTTATTTAGTCACGACAAACCACCAATCCCAGGTAAAATTGTTATGCGTGGTCCACAGATTTAAATATTAATATTTCATTATAAAGAAAGGAGAAACCTTTTTTTATTATTTTTTTGCTAGCAAATAAGCATTTTAATCATCGTGGAAAGGTGTCAACATGTCTCGTCAGACATGATACATTGTATTTAGATGCACTTAGCACTTAAAAAAAATATAAAATGAAGTCCAAATGGAATGAATTACGCGTCGAAAAAAAACATTTGCAATTCATGTTCTGGGGGAATATTTGCTATTTCATTGAGAGAAACCACTTTGAAGATTTAGATTATATTATAGTAAACATTTAAATATCTTAGTAGGGGTTTATGTTTAATTTTATGTAATATTACATTACCAATGGTGAGCTACTGTATTATTAAAGATTTTTTTTTATCTCGGGAACATTATATCTAAAAACACTTTTGTATGTCATTTTAGATTATTTTATTTATATACTATGTGTTCATGATAAATAAAAAGAATACCAATATTTTAGATTATTTTTATGACCTATATTTTTTAAGGCTTTCACGGCCAGTGTTTGAATTAAAATAAGAATTGGTAAAACTCGTGTTAAGCTATGCTGAATTCAGTAAAATTCAAGGAAGAGTGAGACTCATAAATTTTTTTTATCGCCATTTTGACCATACTTTAAATTTTCAAAATACATTATTAAAATCAAAACTTGTTTGCACCCCTTTAGGCCCAATATAAAATTAAATTACCGTGGCTTGTATACAAAATAAATCAGTCTAATAGAAGTAATCGCGGAAAAATAGACGCTAATATAATATCACAGAATCCTACATTCTATATAAATGTTTCCCAACTGGTGGTCCACAGACTAATATCGGGACATGGGCTCGTTGATGTAGGTGGCAAAGTTTAATTGTATTCCTAATCAGGCCGTAGAAAGCTAGCTTTTAAGGGGGTAACCCTTATACAATGTTACTATATCTTTAGTGAATAAATTTTTTATACAAATATATGGACCCGCCTAGGGGGGGTTTCATCAATTCCAGAAGAGGGAACAAACCCTTGTATCTAACTTTGAAAAATAGGTTGGTAAGGTAACGTTGAATGAAATATCTACAAACTCAATATACCTACAATTTTTTTTTTTTTGCTAAACGAAGAAATATCTATATTTATGCACACACATAGTTCTACATATTATGATATAGCTTAAAACTATAAACACTTTATTATTTAAATTGTTAAATCTCTCATTTTGATGGTCTCTTCAAATTAGAAAATAAATGGTCCAAGAATAAATTCTCAGTGGAAATATACAGTAGCCTATATAGTATGATAGTCTTTATATAAGTCACTTTAAAGAAAGACAATCAGACAACTTTTTCTCAAAATATTAGAAAAATGGGCAGCTTAATATTAAATGTGCTAAAATTTAGTTTAGAAATGAATATATGGTCAGTTAGGACTATGATAAATAACATACTTTCTTTAATAAATAGATTAGTACAGGTAATTATTAATTAAATGTACTATTATTTTTCACCGCGTCTTACTACCTGTTTGGGTTATACGCACTTACGCTAATGTGTAATGGTAGGGAGAGTGTGAGGTGAAATGGAGGACCTACAGTTAAACGTGGAATCCGAACCACGGTGGAGGCCTGGCATTCCCCACATTCACAGGTAATTATAAAGTTAGAACCATTTATAATCTCATATTAAAGCTTATTTGGAAATTGAGAATAATTATTTGAAAATGTGCCCTAATAGGGATTATAGTCGCGGAACCTTGATTTAGCATATCGCTCTTCTAAACAATAGGTCAGTTATTAAAGCATTGGGGCGAATAAAATAAAGGTCTTTGGTTGAAAACATCGTTAGGCAATATCTTACTACTAAACTAAGAGAAAACAAATGGTTAAGGCAATTTTACTTAGTTAAAAGTCCTATTGATTTTATTATAGACCTAACCCCATATATATAGATAGATCGATAGATAGAAAGAGAAAGTCTATATATCCTAAATCTAATTAGATGTGGTCACAGATATAATACAGGCATATTTGAAATTGAATTTGAAAAGGATATTAAAAATGACTAATTTTGACATTTTATTAGTTAAGCTTACGTAGCTAATCGATGGTATAAGGCACAATTTATGCAAAAGATTGAACTGACAATGACGGGGAGAACAGGGTTCAAATTCTTGTTTGGTGTCCTGAGGGTGTTTTCAATAAATAGTTCTTCTTTCTTGGTCCAAATAGACGTGGGTACACTTCCTCTAAATTTAACCTCACGCGTCCCTTACACATTAGAATTGTTAGTACAGTAGCCCCATGGCTTCTTTGGTGCTGACTGACAGCTCACAGCTGACAGCTGATGGCTTTGAAAAGTTACCAGACCAAATTATGTATCCCTACGCCGAACCAAATAATCTGCAAAAACATGTGTTTAGCAGCTGTCACTTCTGACAGTAAAAATTTAGGTATATACCAAAATGTTTATTGTCGGAAGTCAGCTGTGAGCTGTCAGTCAGCACCAAAGAAGCCACGGGGCTACTGTACAAACGTGTAGAACCCAAACCGGGTAGTGAAACGTAGTGACGAAAAAAAGGCTTTAGGCCTACTTAAATAAAGGTCTGCATGACAAAGAGTAGGCCTCAAAGTAATTTATAAACTATTCTTAAACTAACTGAAATAATACAATTCCTTTGATACCGAAAAAAAAGTGATTAATAATCTATCAGTTTAGATCTAGAATATTTCTAGTCTTAAGGGTCTTTCAATTTGCGGACCAATTAGAAGATGACCAAAACTTACAAAAAATCACTCTACGCAGATTACAATCTACAAAGAAGCACCTCCAACAGAAGCTAACAAAGACACATCGATATCGTCTAGTAAGTAGTTACTGCCGACTGAAAGAACATTTCGATGACAAAAAAAATATACATAGGTGAAAAGATGCCCAAACTTCCTTCCCGTTTTTTTAATTAATACACACTCTGATTTTTTTTTAGTAATCATCGATTTGTACTACAAATATTAATTTCTTCCTAAATATAAATAAATTAATTATTTCTTCAATTGCATTTCAAATAATAATGTCAGGTCTTAATGTAATATATCTATTTGGAATGGATATAATTCAACCACAAATATGTTGGTATAGATTTATTTTTTATTAATATGTAAATAATTTATCGAGGATATTATTTGTTTAAAAAATCTAAAGAATCGCTAATATTTTATAAATTAGAAACACTACATTATAATATATAACATGTAGTTATACTTATTTTGGCCATATTTTTATTATATTGGTTAGATAATCCAAATAAAATAAAACGTAGTTTAAAACGGTAATTTGGAGGTTACCTTTTTGTTTAATCTAACTTTTATAAACCAAAAAGCTATATTATTATTATTATTATTAGCACCGCGTCTTACTACCCGTTCGGGTTATATGCACTTACGCTAATGTGTAATGGTAGGGTGATTGTGAGATGAAATGAAGGACCTACAGCTTAGCGTGGAATCCGAACCACGGTGGTTGCCTGGCATTCCCCACATTAAAAAGCTATAGCGAAAAAAAATAGTTTATTTATATTTTGATCTTAATAAGTTAGCCTGTAAGTTTAATATGTTGATTAATAATGTAAGCATTCATAATTTTTGTGGTGACAGGGCTACGCCATGTTGATAACATAATAATTAACGTTGAGAAATTCATCAAAAAAAGAATAATGGAACAATTACGAGTCCTTCGAGAGTAGTTGGTGTCGGTTGGATTTAAATTCGTAACTAACCATGAAAACGTTTGAGAATTTACTATGAATGTGTGACTAATCACACACTTTTTTAATTAGTGTAAACTGAGGTGTTACGGAAGTATAGGCAAGGAGCACTATATATTGGGTGATATCGTTCCATGTAAGCAAGATCTAACCACCGTTGTATAATTGTTTCAACTAAAAGACGTTTCTGTGTTTTAGAATTAAAATTTGTTCTTAACGCGATTGTTCAAAATTAGTTTTTAATTTTATTTTTTACCACGTCAGGACTACATGCGTTTTAATTAACATTGTGTATTAATGGAAGAGGGAGTTATAATTAACGTGAAATATACCTGAGTTTGCTTGAAGGACAAGTGGAAAACTATTTATAAATACAGCCCTTAGTATATCAGGCGCGAATTCAAGCTCTGACCACACTGCCATTGGCAAGTCAGACTCACAGTAAGTGCCTGACATTTAGCCCGAGTTCCCACCGATGAGGTTTAAATACTTATAAAGTTGATGATTACCACGTCATGCTCTTAATCCTCCTGAATTATTAGCGGTTGGGGTCATCCCTACTGTTCGAATCTTGAAAATTAAAACTCTCCTTTTGAGTGAAAATCCAGATCCAGACCTCTTTGATTAAGATATTATTTGGCTCTCACAACGAACATTTGGAAAAAACTGTAGGCGCTATACAATTTTATAAATTATATTTTAACAAATGGTGTTTAGTCATTGAATAAAACCCTAAATTATTATTTTGATAACGTGAACTATTCCACGTTTAAGATTGCAATTAAACGTTTGATACATCGTCCTTTATCAAAGTATTGAAAGTATTATGTAAGAAATTAATATTAATTTCCTGTTTTATTAATATTTATTTAAACATTTAATCGTGGGCAATCAACTATAAGAGCTGTTGTAATTTATTATTATTAATTTTATAGTAATAAACTCGTTGATTTTTGTTTAAATGCTACTTTTAAGCAAAATAGTATAAAATGTTTAGTTTATAATATAGCTTAAGCTTTATATAAATTTTACGAGCCTCCGTAAATTTAGAGGAAAAATAAGTAGGACCTACCTAAGTGCTGAATTTGAATAAATAACTTAAGAAATATTATTTATTTACATAACCAATATTGATTTTAAAATTATAATCTATATCTAAGGCAACTTTTAAAGTTTCTAAGACCACGATTAATTTGTACAATCAAATTATTTTTAATTAATGCATTTTATATAATTTTCTGAAATAACTTATCAATAAATAAAAAAATATCAAATAAAATAGTGATCTAGTACGTTAATGGAAAAAGTTATTTTTTAAACATTTATATCAAAGAGAGTCTTAATTGTGATTGTTGGTCGGGGACAATGTCATGTTAATAAACAGAAGAGCTTCTTGATCCCTCAACCGACACCTTGAACTCCTCTACTTTCACCCCCAACCCAATCTCACCCCCAACTCCTTTCTACAACCCTTAGCGGGAGTACGACGTCGCGTTAAGCCCTACAGCAAATGCGCCGGTGCACCGCGGCGCGGCAAATCCCACCACTAAGACGCTAGCCCATTATTGGCTTTAATTTGTAAAACCAACAAAACATCGCTCGATGATTTACAGACCAAAACAGCTTTAAACTAAAGTGTTGCAACAGTAATTTGAGCTTGTCTCTAATTAGATCTAGGTTGCATGTACTCAAACCCTACGTTTTATGTCGGCGTGTGTCTATTTTTAAATGCTTAACTTGTAGCCCACTTTGAAAATACAGAAATATATCAGCACAAGACTTACAAACTCACTTAATCTGGTGGAGTGGGTGCCTGCAACTATCCCTATACACAGTATCCTAGAGTCACATTGTTTGTATTCCAGTGATGAATATTTATGCACATAAAATACCTTACCAGCCAGATTTTATTGGACATGTGTCCTCTAGACTTAAAATCATATCTAGACAGCGTGAATTCACAGATGGGCAAGTCCTTAAGGGTGCTACATGGGAGAGCATTTATAAGCGTAGAAAAAAGTTTAGAAATCCCAGATTAATTATTAACTATTCTATTAATTTTTAACATTGTTTTAACCAAAATGTAGGCGAAAGTTCTGACTTACTTAATACCCGATAAAACAATTCCACATTAGCTTATTTTCTGTTGTGACCCTATCAAAACATGATATTATTTGATAGCGGAAGGCTACATCTAGGTAATAATCTTTTGAATTAATCTCAGAGGTACAGTACACATTTTTATGTAAAGTGACGCTGAATTTTTTTAACTTTAAATTTAAAATTTTTATCCGGTCAGAAATCTGCTGATAGATCTCGCTTACATATTGTTGAAAATATATTTAAAATATTGAACAAATTCTTAAATAATGTGCGATTTCTAAATGTATGCAAAACGACTGAGTGCTCTACCATTAAATAGTAAACTAATGAGGTATATTGCAATAACAAACACCCAATTAAAATTATTTGAATGGCTATAGATAAATAATTATTTTTAAATTTTATCTAAGTTATTTCCTATGGACAGTTTAGAAATATTTCATCGAATTTGTCAAGACATGGTGGTAGGTCTAGATTGAAATTATTTCTACTTTTAATGTATTACGATTTTATTTATTTGGTCATAATTAATAGTACTCTTCAAAAACTAAACCTATATTGAAACAATGTATCTATAATTTATATAGTTTTTGTGAGAGAGCTTCATTTAAAAATAAGCTATATCAGGAAATCGAGTGTCTCAATAAATAGGTTATTAACTATATAGTCTATATAGATCCATATTTTTAATAATTTTACTAATTTCCATTTTATATATATAATGGAAATACAATTTAACGGGCTTATTTAAGTATATTTTCTATAACCTTATGTATATTTATATCTTATTTGAAAACTTCTGGAAGTCTTATAATATTTTAACTATTTTATCTGAGTTGTAGGGATAGAATAGTTCGGCAAATAAAATATCTTTAAGAACTCATAGCAAATTTAAAATAAAGATTATTTGGTGGTTACATCTGATAAAATATAATTTTTATTAATATAATGTACAGTAGGCTTCATACGCTAAAATATTTTCATTGAATGAAAATATACAACTGAGGTTTGATTTGAGTCTTAACTAATCAATATAATTATTATATATTGTAAATGAGATGTCAAGAAATAAGATACATTTTTAGTACTATCCAAATTAACATAGTTTTATTGTTTTTCATAAAGTGATATTAAGTTTAAAAAAATATATTAAATTACTGTATTCTGGAAGCCCTACAGGTAATAATGAAGATTGAAAAATACACAACGATTAAATTATATCCTTTTCCTACCTCCTGTTTCTAAAAAAAACAAATAAATAAAACAAGGCATCAAGAAGCTAGGTAGTCGTTTCAAGCTACAAACCTTTGGGAGAATGAAAAAAATAAGATAAAAAAGGTAATGATTTATTTTTTAGTTTTTTGGTGGGGAGGTAAGAAAACATGTTATTTTTAGGCCTATATGATTATAGGTCTTACTTGTATGATGAGGAAAAATTGATTAATTTAAAAGAAGAAAATTTACTGCGATGAAAGATAAATGAAGTCTCAATTTGGTAATAAAACGTTGAGGTAGAATTTTGAAATAATGATAATATAACAAAGAGTTAAGTAGATGCAGAGAATATTTTCTAAAATATATAAATATGATAAAAGGAACATTTTCATAGGGCAAGATATGTTTTCGAAATTTAAGAATCAAACAGTTAAATAGAGCCACCGAATTAATATAAATATATATAAAATTAATGTGTTGATATGAATATATTGAAATAAACGTTTTTAATATAATATATCTCCAAGAATAAATTAATGAATTTCTGGAGAAAACCTGAATTTAGTCTGCACATTGTATAAGTACAGCTTATTATAAACGAATTAATCAAAACTTTGCTATAATAATTGAAAATTAGCCTTTTTTTACTTGATTGAATACGACTCTACGGAAACCCAAATTGGTTTACCTTATTTATGAAAAGGTAGCAAGTATAAGGATTTTTCCTAATTTTGTAATAAATTAAAAATTTAGAGCAAATTTTAAGATTTAGAATTATCTAGAATTAATAATACTTATTATTATTATTGTAAAAACTATCCCTTGTATAATTTAAACAACAATGGGATTTATTGTAGAGTATTTAAATACTCTTAATATAATTATAGAAATATATTATATTTATAAATATCAATCGAATCTAGCTGCTTTGTAAATATCCTTTTACAAATTAATTTTCCCGCCCTTCCTACCTTCCAAATAGAGCTACGTTTGTTTTATTAATAAGGTAACTGCATGGTTATTATATAAGTTTAAATATAGAATTCCTATTAAAATGAGTTAATAAATATAATCTTATGTTTGATTTAAATGGATAACGTGGATAATATGAATAATTTAATTGGGCTGGGAGCATTAATTCGTTCAAAATTAATAGATACAACTCTTCTCTTCACTAGATTTCTTCAACAAATAAGTTTCTTAGGCTATGTAAACCTGAGCTGAAATATATTTTAAGGACTGCTTAACCTCTGGCCAACGAGGCTTATTAAGATTACGAGATATCTGAAGCCAAACTAAATTGAGTAATAATGTAAAGGTATGGATATTAAAAATTCCATATCACATAAAATCTACGCTCATTTCAGATATAAAATAGCCCATCATTGATACATAGAAACTAATATTCTTAATTTATATGAGAGTTAGTTGAAATTTTGATTAACAATTTATTACGTTTAGTTTTATCTAAATTGGAGACACAAATAGATAGCATGAATAACATTAAACAATTGAGATTGACAAATGTAAGTTTATGTATATAATCATGTTATTACGATATTATTTGCCAATTTGATATTATAAAGCCTAGCTAGCATGACAATCAGTTTTATTCTTTTAAAAATTTTGGCTCCACTGCAAAGCCCCCCAATTCTCACTTGGATACAATGACATGTTACTCATCTATTGTCTGAAAAGTTGCAAAGAACGATTAGGCTTATAGTTATTTTCTTATATTTATTTAGTTCATATTTCTGAAAATAGAGCAACTTATATTTTTTTTGCCTAAACTTTGATAATTTTTAACTATATTCTTGTATATTTTTAAAGGATTTGAAGTAGCTATCCTCTATATACAAATGCATATTCCCTCTATCGCTAATCTGTAAACAGATGAGGTTAAATATTATATATTTTTTGATAATAGTTTCCATATGATCTAAATTAATAAATAGTTCATCGCTTATTAATTACAAATGTTCTTCCATAACGTGTGAACTTTTGGCAACTTTCTGATGTAATTTTTGGATGTTACACTTTGAGATGTATTTGAAATCAATTTGGGAGTGATGGTAATGGAATGTAGACCCTAACCCTAAAAGTATTTAAACACAAGTTCTTAGTTAGAAATTTTAACAACTATTTACACCTAATAGGGTGCTATATTTTAAGGCATTTTTAATAATTCCAAAGAGTTTAATTGTCAAATAAAACGTAGAATTGTATTGGTGTTTAATGAAACTTCTTAAGAAATATATATACTTTACAATGCTCTTAAGCATTTAAAATAACGCCACATGGAAATTGTTCGTATAAACCAATAAATAATCCAATAACACATTACAGTTTATACCAAAAAGCTTGAATTTTAATCTCTTGATGTCAATTAAAATTGTCCAATTAGTTTCTAACAAAAACTTCCGCTTACCATAGAATCGGTACAAGCTAAGCTAAGTACTTATTTTGGCCGGTTGTGCAGAAATAACTGTGTTTGGTTTTTGAAGAGGTGTGTATCACTGTCTAGGAATGTGTTTATCAGTGCTTAACCTCTCTAAAACACATGTCGCTTTATTCACGACCCGACACTTAGCCCCAATGGATGACGGTGGAACATTTCAAATTCCTGAGCAGTAACAACAATCTCTTAACTGTCTGGAAAAGTTTTCGGTATTACCATCCAGATAGTTTCTATCATAACTAGACTATCAGTAATCTGTAATAATCGACCAACAACTCCATAAAGACCTGGCCCATAAGGCTAAATTTGGACCCAAGCTATTAAGTGAACTATTTATAGCACCTAATCGTTGCTGTTAGAAAAAAACATTATCATATTAAATAAATTTTCTACTAAAAACAAATCACGTATTTCTAAGGGAAATCACGGTTACCACGTCTCTTTGCATTTAAAACAACATATGAAACAAATTGAAAAAATGAAATGTCAAGTCATGATATACAAGTTACACGTTAACAAGGAATTACGTTGAATATATAACTAGAGGACAGATGGGAAATCTTACCTGCCCGACTTTGTGATCACCATCTCCGTGCCTAGCTTGTGAAACTTCTCCCACAGCTCCTTGCCTTCCAAGGTGACCTTGGGGTCGTCAACGACCCCATCGTCTTCAGGCTGGATGGCTCTTAGTGGGCGCACCATGGCGGGGTGGTGGTGATGAGCTGCCGCTGCTGCAGCCGCAGCCAGCACAACGTCTTCCGCGGTGGTGTAGGGGTGCGGATGGTGGTGTGGCGGGGGTGGATGGTGCGGGTGGTGAGAAAGTTTAGGGATCAACGTCCCAGGGTAGCAGCCTCCTGGGGTGCCTCCGGCCGCAGCTGCCCCGAAAGATGCGGCCGCCGCTGCCAATGCCGCGGCGGGAAAGTACTGATGGTGGGCCGCCGCTGCGGCCATCGCCGCCGCATGCTCTCCGGCCGTGGTAGCGCCGTTAGGACTTCCTCCGGCCCCCTGTCCTGCCCCGCCTCCACTTCCACCCCCACCGGCGGCTGTCAGTAACGAACTGACGCTGAAATCGGTAGGGCGCTGTAGTAGGAAAGGGTGATACGCCATCGTCGTCGTCTCCGCCGCGGGTTCGGAGGAGGCAGACGTCTTGACGGACGTGGACGTGGACGGCGGCGTGCAGGCGATCGGGTCCGTCTGCTCGAATCTCATGGGGACAGCTGTGGCGCCAGTGTCCTGCAGGGGGTTGGGGGGTGTCAGTGGAGTATCGCAAGGAACAAAATGGTCCTTCCCGTCACCTATCTGCCGACATCGACAAACACAGAGAGTACCCACCACCACTCGCCAACAAACTTTTGTCTTGACTTAACAAATTTCAATAATGTCTTCTCACAAACAAAGCTTTCGTCCAACAATTTTCTTGTTTTTGATCAAAGTGTAGGCTCACACTAGTAGCCCACCCACGAAGGGGTGTTCCCCAACTACCCCTACAGGTAACCGAGTAGGCCTACCTGATACCAACCACTGAGTCAAACTGTTTTCACCATCACAAATGATTGACAACAACTCTTTGTTCTTTGTTGCACACACGCCACAGATCACGTTCTTGGAGGCAATTCTCTGCTCAATTTATCGATCAGTTTGTATCCTTCAATTATTTTTTTCATGATGATCTAGGTATGAAAATGCGTTTGTCAAAATCCTACTAATATATCACAGTTTGGCGCTAAACATATCGCTTTCAAGTTCCATTATGTAAGCTTTTACTATTCAGTTGACGTTCACTCAAACTGTGCCAAACTGCCGTGACTTTATTTTTCACTGAAAAGCACCAATTTCTTAAGAAATAATGTTGGCGAAGAACAAAGAAAATTGTCTTAAAAGTAGTTCACTCGATGATCTAAGGTATTACACAAATTATTTTACCCACGAAAATAAAAAAATTATCGAGGACAAAAATATGACAAAAAATTCTCACTTTTCACATAAAAAATGTTTTGACTTTCTTCCCCTTGAAGGAAGTTTGGTCTCGTGGCTTGAAGGCTGGAAGTAAACGGTAGGTGTTCCGGAAGTAGGTTCAGTTAAAGGAGAAAGTTTTTTTTTTGTATTCCCAAAAGCTTGTTTGTTGTCGTAGGCGCACGTTAGGCGCGACCATTCGCCACCTCGTCTTGCCTGTTTCGCGGGTGTGAGGGAACTATAGGCTAAGGAAGCCGACGACTTTAACACCCCGACTTGCTCCGGTGTTAATGAGGGGAAGAAAGAGGGGTGAAGGCTGGGAGTATGGGGCGATGAGAAAATAGGAGAGGAGGGGGGAAATACCGTCTGGGGATTGGACTGCCTCGCTTACTTGTTCAGCCAATAGGAAGGCGTACTTTCGGGTGGCGGACGGTTCACACTCTGACCAAGCCAAAGACACGTCTGTGTGTGTATGTGTGGTGTGATACGATTTGAGGGGAGGGGCGCAAGCATATTTGAGGGGAAACCGGGTGTCAAGTTTTTTTTTAAATTGTGGTAAAGGGTGAGAGAGAGAAAGAGAGGGAGGTAGAAATGCAGAAAGCCAGTGAAAATAAAAGTAAATAAAACCGTCCTAGAGAGGATGTGCCTGCGGTTTTTTTAGGGGAGGGTTAAAAAATTGAAAGGGAGGATTCACGCTGACATTTAAAAAAAAAAAAAAGAGTGAGAGGGGGTTAAAATTCGTATGAGAAGGGGGACAAAAGCTAAAACGATATATGCATTTAGGCTTTGCATGATAAACAAAGCTATTAGAATTAAATATTCGTTCAATTTTCTAAAAGAATAAATATATATATTTCAAAGAGGGGGATAATTCTGCTAATTTAACAAAAAAAATTGCAGTGTGTTCTTCTTATAACTTGCCATGATGAGTATCACATATCCCCGTCCCTTTGGAGCTATGGTTAGAGATACCATTCACAAGTCTCGTGACCCTTGTTTGATTTCAGATGATGTTGACGAAGATTTTTATTTCTTATATTTTAAACTGGTTAGTAAATATCTAGGTGCTACAACTGGGTATATAAGCTACGACCAGCCGAACTAACCAAGGTTAATAAGTGTGTTTAGAAAGTATGCTACATGCTTAGTACGACAACATATTTTTTTTAAAAAAAAGCACACCTAAACTTCTACTTGTAATAACTAAAAGAAGAATAAACTAGTTATTTTCACACCAGCCCCAACCGACTAGTTGGGCGGTCCTGCATTGAAATCCACACTTTTATCTGAATTTGACTATTCACTTTCAAATCTTGCGTTTCATTGACATTAAAGAATGATAATTTGGTTTTTTTAAATCACACAATTTCGAAAACCAATCGGATACTATTAAGATGTATTTGTAATTGCTCACAGCGTGGTTCTTACTTCCCGAACGTTTCATTTGAACATTAATAGTCAAAAATTGGTATTCTTACAAGCCCGATACGATGAAAATTCTCTCGAAAAACCGTCCCTTCGAGCCGAACCAGAACTAGCAAGCGCCACACACAATTTACGACCTATTTCACTCAAGTCTTTAGAACGAAACTTCTTCTTTATCACGACAGTCGATAATTTGGCACCAAACTTCTAATTTTAAAAATTTCATTCGTCACTTCCCCTTCTTTTGTTTCACTTTAACACAGTCCGACAGCTATACGAGTACCCCCTTCTTCGTCTGAATGAAGCTAAGGTGTCAAGCCTTCTTACGATACGACTACTTCAACCAAAGTTTTATTTTTTATTTTTTAATGTTATTTTATATCTATTATTTATCTTGACTGGTTCCCCTCCCTACCTATAGATAGTTTGTTTTTTCGTTAGCTTACCATATTTGAACGTTCTAAACCACAGCTCCTGGTGGGGAAGTGAAAAAAAAAAGTTTTTCCCCGAGGTGCGAGTGATAGGCGCCGAATTACGGTGCTAGGTTCGTCGGGCTTGGAGCGGCGTGAGAGGGGAAGGTGTGAGGAGGGCGGGGCTTCGATCTCCCACCCCTCACCACTACCACCGTCTTCCCAGACAGGCGGAGAGGAAAAAGAGGGCGCGGCTTCGTTGGTGTGAACTGTGGAAGAACAGCCGAGACAGAAGAGGCCTTGCCTTGGTTTTCTTATCGATTGCCAGATAAAATGTCCTTTTTTTCCTGTTTATATATATATATATATGTATATATATATATATAGGGTCGTAAGGTTGGTCAGTAGGACATAGGGTGCATTTTTATAGCGTTCCTTATAAGTAGACTTAACGCATGGAAAAATAAATAGCTTTGAATTATTACATCAATAAGATTATTGGGACAGATTTGTCATATAAGTCATCAATATAGGCCACAGAGCATTAGTCTTGATATATATATATATATATTTTGAACTCAAAACAAGCCATGAATTAAAAATAATTAGTAAATACACACAACACGTTTGTTTATCATCAAATTCAAGGTGCAGCTAATTTCATTTTTAAGACACTGAACATTTTAAATAATATATCATATTAGAGTCTCAACAAAAGTACACGACAAACAAATTTGTACACATCATTTATGTATTTGAAAGGGTCGATATTTATATATATATTTTAATTAGTTACATATTTAATTTAATAAGTTACAATGGCGCCGTCAAGTAGTGACTTTATCTATTTTGTGTCCCCGTAAACAACACCAAACTATCAATAAAAAGAATCAAACAAATAGCTAATAGAAATATGGGAACAATACAAACGCGTAGAGGATTAGAAATAGAATAGGGCGGGGACTTCTCTAATCTGAGTGGACCCTAAACCGAGCATTAAATATAAAAAAAAAGACGGAAAATCGTTCCCCTTCAATGTTGATGTGCTTGGCCACGCCCACTCCGGACCGCAAGCACTTGCCAAGAAAGAGCGCTAGCCGAGACTCTAGCGGGTAAACGATGAAACACAAGTTCTCCAATGGAGCACGGTGTATCATCGCAGTGTCGTTGGGAAGGCTTCACGCTGTCTTCAAAACTTCACAAACGAAAGTGTAAAAGACAACTTCACGGGGAAGAAAGAAAAAAGCTAAGGCAAGATCTAGACGGAGCGGTCAAGACGACATCAAACTGTTGTTTTTTTTTGTTTGTTTTTTAAGATTTACTTTTACCCCCCCCCCTCTCCGTCCACCTTACCACCCAACGTCACTCCCACAGTTCTGTCTCAGAATGAAAAAACAAAAGACTATCTGCTGAGCAAACAGGTAAGGTAACATGAGGTGGGAGGCCATGTTAAGTTTAAGTGTCATTATGACGTCATGGTTTCATGTGCTTGCATTCATTAGAAAAGCTGCCTTCTATTATGATCATCTAATTAGATAACGAGAACAATGTGTTAGAGTAATGGCTCCATAATACTTTTGTTGACACTCCCAACTGTCAACAGTAATTAAATGTTGTATTTAGGAGTACATGTGTGGGCTTAGGCCTAAGTGTATTCTTGACTAGGTTTATGGATGTAGATTAAGGTCCTAGATTGTTAAAATATTATTTTGTCTAACAAACATAATATTTTGTACATATATATAGATACAGGTCTATGCAGTGGTCTAGAGTTTCTATTTCCTGCCGTGTGTTATCATAGTAAAATACCAAATAGTAACTAAATCATTAAAAATAAAACCTTTAAATTTATTTAAATTTGGATCCAAAAATTAGATTTATATGAAAAAAAATTACCTACTCCTTATTATAAAAACATGGGCATTTTCCATTATAATATTAGATATTTAGTCTATTTAGTAACTAATATTTATTCTTGATTATATATCTATGCGTTGGTCTCGGAATGGTGGTTCCAGATTCCAATCATCAAACTATTAATTTTGAAAATTTAATTTGGGTTTTAAATGCGCGTTATTTAAATTTAGTATATGAATATAGACCTCAAGTCTTAATTTTGATGCCAATATCGCTTAGCGAAAGAAAATCATACTGCCCCATCTTAAAAACAAAGACATAATGCGCTTTCAATATTGTAGAACGAAAAATCTAAAAGTGGAATAGTCCTATTCCAACTATAATCAAAATGTCTTCTTAGTTTATTTAACATCCCGGCAAAGATTTATCTGATTACCAAACCCTTCCTTCCCCTCTGACAAGACATCTTGTGAATGTGGGGAATGCCAGGTCTTCCACGTTAAACTGTAGGTCCTCCATTTCATCTCACAATCACCCTACCATTGCACATTAGCGTAAGTGCGTACAACCCGAACGCATAGTAAGACGCGGTGCTAATAATAATAATAATAATAATAATAATAATAATAATAATAATAATAGTTTAGTTAACAATATATCCCACATTATCTAGTAAACTCTTTTCCAGATTTATAAATGAATATATAGCTTATTTGATGCTTTTGCGAGTAGTTTGTTGAATATTTGTAGTATAAATATAGTTTATCTTCCTATTAGACATAATTTATTTAGTTTATTCGGTTTTTAATACTTAGGTCAACTGAAAAACAACTCCTTCTACCACATCATTTATAACAAGCTACCCGGTATACTACAACCAATTATACTACTTTGATCATGTTTTAACTTTTTTATATAAATATATTGTCTATTTCTAAAATGTTATTGCCAATTAATAGTTTTTTGGGTCACTATAGGCTACTCTTTCCATTGTTATTCCCCACCTATTAGGCTATCCTAAATATCTCCTACATTATAGATCCTAATTATTTTTAAATTATAAAGTTCTAATAGTATAATAATGTAATTAATTTATAATAAATACGCTGAGGCTCAAATTTGTAATTATCTTAAGTATGTATACTCATTTCTAGATTTCTTAGAAATTTTAGACTAAATAGGCAATCGATCATGGCAGTTATTACTTGTGTTACTTACTAAAATTTAATAAGCTAATTATTTAATTAATTATAAAACAAATATTAATAATGAATGTGCACTTACCGCACAACATATATATCTAATGCTAATTATTTATGTCACTATTCCAACCTTGGTAGTGGCAATTAAACATAGGGTGACTTCGTTATATAGTACTCTACTCGTTAATTACAACATCTTCGATTGTGTATTTAGTACGTTTTTAATGTTGTATCTTTATTCTAATCATTTGGGTAAAACTGGTTTACTAACATTTATTTAGCAGATAGCCCTATAGGCTAGATATAGTATGAAAAAAACATCATTAATTAAAATTAAATAAATCTGGACATTGACATAAAATAATAAAAACTAAACACGATAAATTAATGCAAGTAAGGGAATTCACCTAAATGGAGGTTGATTTTGGACCGAATAGTTTTTCCCTCCTCTAATTTGGAATTTACTACAAACTAAGTTTAAACTATTGTAGCTTTAATAAAAGTATCAGATTAGAATCAATTACTTAGTTTTATATTTGATTTTAATTATTGACTTGCGAACTTATATTCTTGCATGAAAATGAAAGGTAACCGATTCAAACCTTGAAAAATTATAGTATGTTGGGTGACCTGGCGGTCTAGGGGTAACGTGTCAGACTTCTATGCTGGCGGCCGGGGTTCAATCCTCGGTCCCGGCAAAGATTTATCTGATTACCAAAACCTTCCTTCACCTCTGACAATACATCTTGTGAATGTGGGGAATGCCAGGCCTCCACCGTGGTTCGGATTCCACGTTAAACTGTAGGTCCTCCACTTCATCTCACAATCACCCTATCATTACACATTAGCGTAAGTGCGTATAACCCGAACGGGTAGTAAGACGCGGTGCTAATAATACTAATATAGAATGTTATATGTATTTGTTAATTCAAAGTATTAAAACGTTTTCATTCCAGTATACTAACTGTCGAAAATTATTTTAAATAATTCTTATATATATAGCCTGTATATATATATATATATTTTTTTTTTTGCGCCGTGTCTTACCATATATTCAGCTTATAGGCCTACACATATACACAGTACTAATTAACGAACGTTAATGCATTAGGGATGAATAAGGTTAACTTTAGAGAAAATGTACCCACATCAGAGTGTAGGAAGAACGTAAAACTGTTTTGGAAAATCCACCCTTAGTACACCCGACCGGGATTCAATCCTTGATATTTCTGTCATCGGCAGTCTAGTCTAACACGAGATTAAAGCCTTAACCGTGCGGCCAACAAAGTGGTTAATTTATAATTTTGGTAAAGAATTCAATTTCATGGCCAGAATACGTTTTTATAAATTCTGAATTTATTACTTTCTTCCCGCCCATCCCCCTTCTTCTCAATCTATCTCTTTCTAGACCAATCTGAAAATAATATTTAGCACCGCGTCTTACTACCCGTTCGGGTTATTCGCTTTAAGTACTAATTACGTTAATGGGTTATGTATTGGGAAGGTTGAATTAGAGGAAGTGAACCCGCATTTGTGTGGGGGGGGAGAGTGGAAAACCATTTAGGAACACCCTCCTCTCCCCCAGTTTCACCCGACCGAGATTCGAACCTCGATCTCCCCGTCCTCAGCAGTCGAGCTCAACACGACAAGCGCGTTAGCCAACTACACTACCGAGGCGGGTAATCTGAAAATCTCCTTGAGTTTAACCTCCCATTTAACAAATAACAAATAAACCAGTTCTCTTTAATTAATCACCAAATACATTTTAAAAATCTTTTTAATTTATTTTTTGTAATTCAAATGACAATTGTCACGGTATTTAAAAATTAATATTGCCCACTTACATTAAGTAATATGTATTTTAAATAAAAATACATGGTTTAAAAAAAAAATTCAACAAATTGGCTTTGTCAACGTAAAGTTTGGAACTAAAGAAGGTTTTAAAAATAAATGTATGGATTCGATAATTGATTTGAATATGATATTATCGTACTCAAGGCCTAATTATTATAATCGATCTTCTTAACAGTGTGATTTTAATAACATTAATAAAGCAAGTTAATAGGGTAAAACTGGGTAAAACTGGTTTACTTACATTTATTTAGCAGATAGCCCTATAGGCTAGATATAGTATGAAAAAACATCATTAATTAAAATTAAATAAATCTGGGTATTGACATAAAATAATAAAATCTAAACACGATAAATTAATGAACGTAAGGGAATTCACTTAAATGGAGGTTGATTTTGGACCGAATGGCAAATGAAGAGCAAATCCTATACTCATCTCTCTAATATCCTATAATTAAATTATTATTATTATTATTATTATTATTAGCACCGCGTCTTATTACCCGTTCGGGTTATACGCATTTACGCTAATGTGTAATGGTAGGGTGATTGTGAGATGAAATGAAGGACCTACAGTTTAACGTGGAATACGAACCACGGTGGAGGCCTGGCATTCCTCACATTCACAAGATGTCTTGTCAGAGGTGAAGGCAGGGTTTGGTAATCAGATAAATCTTTGCCGGGACCGAGGATTGAACCCCGGCTGCCAGCATAGAAGTCTGACACCTTACCCCTAGACCGCCAGGTCACCGACCCTATAATTAAAGTTTGATTTAAACATAGCTTCTCGTTAAGGTAGCTACCTATTTGAAGATACAACTTTTAACCCCACGATAAGCTATTCAATATAAGATTGGCTTAAAATAAATCTCAAATAATTAAATCAAAACACTCCCTTTTGGCCATAGAAACAAATAACAATTTTTTCTTACTACTTACCAGATACTGCTTCAGTTTACAGTAAAACCTCGTTTGGAATCAGCTAATATCACCTTTAATAGCATATTAAAGCTAGTTTTAATTCACACAGGTAAAAATTTGGGTTCATGGTTATTAATTGTACAAAAGCTTATAGGAACCCTCCCCTCCAATTTGGGGTGGGACATATTTTTAAATAATCACTAGTTAAATATCCAAAACATCTGAACGTCTGCAATCGTTGTTCACCCCGATACCCGATTCGGTGGCCGCATGGTCTAAGGCGCTACTCTCTCTGTACACTATACTTAATGGCGGGGAGATCAACGTTCATACTAAGGGCGGTTTTCCCAAAATGTATATCTACTCTCCTTCTACACAAATTCGGGTACACTTCCTCTAAATATAACCTTACTAATCCCTAAAATAATAAGAGTAATTAGTAGATAGGCGTATAACCTGAACAGGTAGTTAGATGGGTTGCTAAAAAACCATTATATAACCACAATCTTAAAAGGAAAGATGATATAAAAATATAGCCAAAACTAAATTAAGGACACATCTAATATCTTACACAAAATAGGTCTACATAGCTCTTAAACCAACTAGAGGCCAAATAACAACTAGGCTGGCTATGCCCGATTATTATGGGCAAACCTTTTAATTGAATATTATTTTCATTATTCTTTAACACTCTGTCTTACTAACCATTCGGATTATACACTTATGTAGTCTAATAATTACGCTAATGGTTCTAGGGGTGAGGAAAATTATATTTAGAGGAATTGTACCTG